>JASANB010003018.1:0-103445 GCA_030248155.1 Sabatieria punctata | reverse complement strand
TTGAAAAGTGCGTATATTTTCTTCGAGCAAATCTCTCAGAAATTGGAACCTGGTCAAATCGTTGTCGAACGTGTGTCCAAAAACAACATCGCTTATAATATTTCCCACACACAATTGAACTAGTGGGTGGAGGTCCATGATAGCGGAATCGGGTAACTTCTCCAAGATCCGATGGACCAAAGTGTTGGTTTGCGCCATAATTTTTTCCTCCATCAGAGGTCTTCCAAAGCCAAAATCTCGTAAAACATGAAGACTAAATCGACGTTGCTCTTTCCAACGTTTGCCCTCACTGAAAATGACTCCATGGTTGCCTTGCGCATACAGATTGTTGATGAAAATAGTTGGTCGACCGGCAAAAACATCGGCTAGAATATGGGTGAAGCTTGAAACAAAAATACAGTCTAAAGGAATACCATGTTTGATGAGAGCTTCTTTCATAGTGTCGTAATCAGTAATAACCAAGTTTACATTTGGTAGCCACACTGTGAACACAACACCATACTGTTTGCCCCATTTAGCGATGGTTTTATGAGGACCGCTGGGGTCAATTTGATGCAGATTTCCGATAAAAGGAAGTGGAAGCGGTCCTTTCGGCAGTTTACTAACTGTCTGATAAAATTTGAATAGTTTATAAATAGCCAACACTACTATAACATAAATTATAAAGGGCATTTTAGAAAACTGCCACAATCTAAACTTGTCACAGTCAATGTGGGCTTTAGGAAAGGAAAGAGTATTATGCGTTGATAAAAGACAGTCTGGTAAACATAACTAGATAGATAACATCTTATGGCTAAGTTTAGCTTCTCAAGTTAAATGATAGATGTGTATAAGGCTAGATGGCAGGGGAGCAGGGGCAGAATTGTATAAGCCACTTATAGACAAAACATCGCACCCGGGTGGACTAGGGTGCTACGCTTTTATGTTTGCTGTGTTTTGCGGCTAAAATAACAGTTCCATAAGCCCTTTGTGATGCGCTAGAGTGCTGTGGCAAAACTGGAAAGAAGCCTTACTGCAATCACATTTTGTTCTGTAGAATGTTTTTATAAACTGCTAGACAAATAAGAGAATATCTGACATCAAGCATTATATCTTTACAACTATATTAGTTTCATCAGTTTTGTTTGTAATTTGTCTAATGATAATGACGAAGTTAACAAAATATAATAATAATAATAATAATAATAATAATAATAATAATAATAATAATAATAATAATAATAATAATAATAATAATAATAATAATAATAATAATAAAATAATAAAATAATAATAATAATAATAATAATAATAATAATAATAATAATAATAATAATAATAATAATAATAATAATAATAATAATAATAATAATAATAATAATAATAATAATAATAATAATAATAATAATAGAGAAGATTTATCTGGCAAAAGACTTGTTGGGACAATTTTGCAATTCAATCACTTGCATAAACTCGATTTCTTTGCTATTGTCTCTATTTTTGCACATTTATTTTTCAGGCATCAGAAAGGGCGGGTTATATAAAGCGTCCGAAACTACAATGATTACAGCCCTAAAATTGATCATGTTTTGTGCTGCGGTTGCATCCCTTCCAGTCTATGTAGCATTTTTGGGAACTATTATACATTTTCGTGACCTTCCCCTGTTTTCACGACCATTCTTTGCAATTACAATCGTTTTGGGAATATCGGATATAATCGGTCTTCTAAACAGTTGGATTCTGATGAGATTTCCTTCCTTTGGTTGGTTTGCTATGGATACCTTAATCAAACGTGATGCCCACTTATGGGCAAAGGTCTCTTCATCACTGGCATTCTATACTGAACTTGTGGCTATTTTTGCTGTGCCAGTCATGACACTTAATCGATTTACTAAGCTTGTATATCCAGATAAACATATGATGGTGAGCAAAAGATTATTTCATTCATTAAATAACATAATTAAAACAATTTTCAGATTTGGAGCAGCAAATTCTTGAAAAGTGTTCTGCTTGTCATGATAGGCCTGCCGTGTCTTATGGTGGCACCAGTATATTTCACATCTATGAGCTATTCAATAGTTGATGGTAAAGTGGGACCCACTGAGTTCGATCGTCAAAAATATCATGTGATTCATACGTTTGTTGTTGTTAAAGGGTGTATTTTGATCAAAATTTTAGGTGTTTTACTACACCTTTACACTTGTCTCATCCAGCATAGCTTGTTTATCATCAATGGTTATGTATGCTGTGATGTGGTACAAGACAAGCCACAACAAACTCATTTATGAAGACAAGATTGAAGTGAATCTGACAATTTTTGTTTTAATAATGACATTGCTAATGTCTTTGTTCCCGGTCTATTTGATTCTATTTGCCACTACAAATGATTCTGATCTGATTTTCATATACCGCCAGATGTATTTTGTGATTATAGACGTGATTTGTTGGGTGAATCCATATTTGATTCTGTTTCTTTGTGAACCAGTTAGATACTGTTTCTTACTATTTGTCCAGTGCAGAGACATTGAGGACTAAGTGTTGTGAAGAAACTTGTCTCAATTGTTTCAATAAGTTTGCTTTCTTTGATTTATAAAGCTTGCATACAAGATAGCGATCATATGCATACATCATTCGATCATAGTAATCCTCATCATTGTACCCTATCTGTTTACGAAACAACCAGGGTTTTCCGCAAATAAGCCCCCGGGCTTGTTCTAAGTTATGACAATTTTTGGCCCTCCTCCTCATCGAAACCGAAAATAAGCTCATGGGAACTTCATTTTCGAGTCTTTTTAGACAAATGCAATCGTTCAATGGCGCTATGCTGATTGTCACTGAATTGTGATTGTGGAAATAGCAAAACATTTTGCATTGACTGCTTCAAATTCTGTCGCAATCTACCTTGTTTTTTGTAAGGTTTTCGATTGTTTCAAGCATTTTACATACCGAAACTGCTAATTTAGAACACTCTCCAGACAGACAAAAATGCTGAAATTTTTGGGGCTTATTTTTGTAGAAAACCCACTATTATTTATATCTACCAAGTCACAGTGAAAGTTCAAGAACTTCTGCTAATATTTTATTACACTGTTTAACATTACACTCTAAATTTTAAACTCAATTCTAGAAACTTCGCCTGTGTACATGAACTGAGCCACTACAAAATAGTAGTAGTGTAGCAACCTTCACTACTGACTTTCCAAGATGAATTATTCTGATTATCATACAACATACTATTGTCAAAACAGCTACTACTCATTTCGGGATCTTCTCCTTTACTCAATTTTGCCATTCTTCTTGATGGTTATTGGTATTCCGGCCAATTTAATCTGCCTGAAGTTCTTTGCCAAACGCGTCCGTCAAGACCAAACGTCAGTATATTTGTTCCTTGTGGCAATATTTGACATTGTTTGGCTTATTTCTACCTTTCTCAGCACTCAAGTTGAAGTTGCAATTGGATATTTTGCACTGGCGCGAATTAACTCTTTTTATGTTCATTGCAGACCGTTTCTGATCACATTGGATTGGGTAATCTATGCTATTTGTGCTTATTTGCTAGTGGCAACTGCTTACAACTGTTTGTTTAATTCGTGCGGCTCAAAGTGTGCTACAAAAGGCAGTCTTACTATCATGTCGACTATTATTATAATTAGTGTAAGTGTTGTTATTAACCTTGGCCGCTTAATGTATAAGTACAAAGTCAAAGAAAACTCCGAATGTCCACAAGGTAGTTTAAATCAATATGAAATGTCGTATGAAAGTTATCACACTCCTAAATGGTTTGAGATATTTTCTCGCTTAACAAGCCTCTTGTTTGAATTTCTTTTTCCCAGTCTGTTATTGTTAATAGCTGCTATAGCTATGTGTGTAGTTAAGTGTAAAGTTGGAAACAGTCGCCCGATTTATAAAGCCATTCACTGCATTGTGTTCTGTTATGTAATATTTGCGACGCCAAATGCTTTTTTAATCAGTGTGAATCTATTTTACCCAAGTCAAATCGTTACAGCACTGTCTCATTTGCTTATAGTGACTGTGGCTAGTTTAAAAATCATTGTCTATCTCATATTCGTACCTGAGTTCAAATCGCGAACTTAGAAAATTGTGAAACAAGTGGTTCAAATCAGAATTTGTATTATTTTTGTTCTATTTTTTAGTGTAATTTTAGAGAAAAAATGGAATATGGGCTTTGATAGTTTATTGCATAAAACGATGCAGTGTTTATAACAAACAAATGCACAAGCACAGATAGACCAGCAAACAAACAAACAAACAAACAAACAAAGGTTTTGAAACAAGAGAACAAAAAATTTCTTACAATCCGGAACGTGATTACTCGGGCTCGGTATCTCGACTACCAAAGAAGATAGGCGGAAACGGACTTCAGATTCGTTCTTTTCATGCCAAAATACACCAAGAGGTCATAATCACAACCAATTTCGAAATTTTTCATGCCCCACGAAATGTTTGTTTGTTTGTTTATGAGTTCCACTGTCCTTTTCGGACAGCTCAGGACACCCCTCGCTCTTTTCAGAGCCCTTCAATGGGGTAGCCCTGTCTACAAACAACCCTCCCCTTTGCTGCCATTGGGTGCAACGGCAGCGCCGGTTCGGTTCCCATTTACCTACTGGCCATCACCGGCTTTCGGCGGTCTGGGTTGGGCTTTACGTCGACTACTTCCAGTCGCTTCGACCCGTTTCGAACCCACAAACAACCGCTCTCACGGATGCCGGGGCCGCCGTGACACACGGGATAGCGTAAACTACCCATGGCCAAGACGCGACGAAATGGCCCCCTTTCCAGTGCAGAGGCAATTAATACGCGAGCTTGGTGCTGCAGCCAAATTGGTGCACTTTCATTACCGTTATTAATCTTCTGACATGAACAACAAGCACGAGCTGGCCTTTGTAGTGTTCCTAAGATTAGCAGGTTCACACCTCGCTGTTGTCCTGTTCCAGGAAGCACTAGTTCGTTCCTTCAGCTGGTTAGAACATTCACTCTTGGTGATGCTGACCAAATATATAATGTTTGCGTTGGCCATTGTTTCCTTACCAGTATATGTTTTGTTCCTGGGGACAATAGTTCGATTTCGCAGAGTTCCACCATTTTCTACCCCTCTGTTCACAATTTGTTTAGCATTGGGTTTTTCTGACATAACAGGCCTGCTCAGTAACTGGATTCTCATGAAATTTCCGTCCTTTGGCTGGTTTGGAATGGATTCTGTAATCAAACAGCACCCGGCTTTTTTGGCCAGACTGTATTCAGGACTCAGCGCTGGAACATTTATTAGTTTCCATTTACGGAGTGCCTATCATGGCACTGAATGGACTTCAATCAATCAATCAATCAATCAATCAATCAATCAATCAATCAATCAATCAATCAATCAATCAATCAATCAATCAATCAATCAATCAATCGATCGATCGATCGACCAACCAATCAATCGATCGATCGATCGATCGATCAATCAATCAATCAATCAATCAATCAATCAATCAATCAATCGATCAATCAATCAATCAATTAATCAATCAATCAATCGATCGATCGATCGATCAATCAATCAATCAATCAATCAATCAATCAATCAATCAATCAATCAATCAATCAATCGTTACTTCCTTTACGGTACTTAGGCAGAAACAGTAAAACAAATAAAACAAAGCCTATGCTATATGTACATGTTGTTGCTGTTTAAGATGCATTTTGCGAGAAAGTCAGCTTTGAGGGGGCAAGCAGGGCCATCTCACGGATCTGGCTGATATTTATATCTATTAAAATAGAGCACAATCGAAGACCAACGGTGCATGCCCGGCCACCAGCAACCCCCTAGAACCGGAGCTACACCCCCTCAAAGTTGGGTCGGCAGCAATTTTCGGGCTCATTTTAATAGCTCTGACACCCTCCATTCAAACGATCACCCTTCATTCGTTTCTTAAGCTAGGATCCCGACTCGCATATGGTTTTGTAGCTGGCCCAATGGCCTTTCATTTTCTGGTACTCCCGTTTCCAGATCATAGCTGGTTACCGAGATATTCGCCGAAAACTGCGAAATTTCCACAAAATGCCACTCCGTTTTTTTTCGAAAAATCTTTATAACTTTTTGTGCAAAGGCCCTGCCAAGCTAATGTTTTAACAAAAGTTAGCCATGAGTTGGCCAAACAAAATGAGCGCCCCAAAGTGTGCGGTTAGGGGGGAGGGGGGTTGTTTTGGCCTCTCAAAGGTGTTCGAAAAAAATTTTTTTCTGCAAAGCTTAGTTGTTAGCATACTGTTATATGCAGTTTTGTGTGCTGAGTTCGAAAATGCATTCAGTTTAGCTAGATTCGCTCTGGATCGGGAGAAATTGGCGTCCAAAGTTGAGACCAACCCTTTTTCTTGACTGGCACTACTCGCTAGTATGACAGTTAACCGCGGCGCAATGCAGTTGTTCTTATGTAGTTTTTGCTGCTGATTCCGAAAATAACTTTATTTTTGCTCTACGTTGCTTACTTTTGAAGATATCGGCATTTTTATGATTTGGGAACAAAACGGCTGCACTTGCTATAACATGCTCGTTTGAAAGGTGACTCAATTCAGTCGCATCTAGGGTACAGAGCCATAAAAATTTATATCACCTAATGCAGTTTTTCCCGCTGATTACGAAAATGACATCTGTTTTTCAATCTCACTGCTTCTGAGCTACTTATGCAACTTTTATGCCCTGGTACTCAGACAATAAGTTATCTGTCAAATCTGGGCATAATATGGTATCTATCTGGTGCAGTTTTCTCCGCTGATTCAGAATATTATCATATTTTTGCGCTACGGCCACTCTGTCGCAAGTTATGGACCTCGAAAGTTTCATTAAGAAACATGCTGTGAGAAACTGTAATCCTAAAATAAATGTTCAGCATTCGTGCATTTCTGAAATGAACCTTTCGTCAGTCAATAGTGTACCCGACCTATTTTGACCCGCTGAGTTCAAAAATGGCGTTTGTTTTAATCTAGTTACTCGTTTTGGAGATATATGAATATTAATGCAAATTTTGTTTGATCAGTAATATCTCAAAATTGAACAGCAGTAGAGAAAAACAAACGCCATTTTTGAACTCAGCGGGTCAAAATAGGTCGGGTACACTATTGACTGACGAAAGGTTCATTTCAGAAATGCACGAATGCTGAACATTTATTTTAGGATTACAGTTTCTCATGGCATGTTTCTTAATGAAACTTTCGAGGTCCATAACCTGCGACAGAGTGGCCGTAGCGCAAAAATATGATAATATTCTGAATCAGCGGAGAAAACTACACCAGATAGATACCATATTATTACTGTTATTTTACTAGTGGATTTTTATTTTACTATTTACTAAATTTACTACTAATTCAGCTCTTCAATTTAATTTTAATTTTTGTTTTACTACCAAGCAGCTCTGATTTTACTAATTTTTGTTTTACTATTAGTTTTACTAATTTTACTACTATTTTACTACGATTTTACTAGTCATTAGGGGCAATTTTGCATCAATGTTGCCAAGATCTTATAAATAATTAATGTTGGTACTAATTAGTTGCTAAATTTGATCATGATACGAGGTTATCAAGAACTTTAGAGTGGAAAATGTGTGAAATTCGACTGACAAAAGTGCGCCCACACATCTTTTATTGCAAAATTGATCAAGAAGTTAGCTGGAATTCACCAAAAACTAGTAAAATAGTAGTAAAATTTCCATTTTACTATTGACGGTCTTTGTGAATTTATTTTAATTTTTACTTTACTATTGGCTCTTAATTTTACTTTTTACTATTGTTTTACTACTAGTAAAATACCACTAGTATTACTAATTTTTGTTTTACTATACTATAGTAAAATAACAGTACATATTATGTCCAGATTTGACAGATAACTTATTGTCTGAGTACCAGGGCATAAAAGTTGCATAAGTAGCTCAGAAGCAGTCAGATTGAAAAACAGATGTCATTTTCGTAATCAGCGGGAAAAACTGCATTAGGTGATATAAATTTTTATGGCTCTGTACCCTAGATGCGACTGAATTGAGTCACCTTTCAAACGAGCATGTTATAGCAAGTGCAGCCGTTTTGTTCCCAAATCATAAAAATGCCGATATCTTCAAAAGTAAGCAACGTAGAGCAAAAATAAAGTTATTTTCAGAATCAGCAGCAAAAACTACATAAGAACAACTGCATTGCGCCGCGGTTAACTGTCATACTAGCGAGTAGTGCCAGTCAAGAAAAAGGGTTGGTCTCAACTTTGGACGCCAATTTCTCCCGATCCAGAGCGAATCTAGCTAAACTGAATGCATTTTCGAACTCAGCACACAAAACTGCATATAACAGTATGCTAACAACTAAGCTTTGCAGAAAAAAATTTTTTTCGAACACCTTTGAGAGGCCAAAACACCCCCCCCTCCCCCCCTAACCGCACACTTTGGGGCGCTCATTTTGTTTGGCCAACTCATGGCTAACTTTTGTTAAAACATTAGCTTGGCAGGGCCTTTGCACAAAAAGTTATAAAGATTTTTCGAAAAAAAACGGAGTGGCATTTTGTGGAAATTTCGCAGTCTTCGGCGAATATTTCGGTAACCAGCTACGATCTGGAAACGGGAGTACCAGAAAATGAAAGGCCATTGGGCCAGCTACAAAACCATATGCGAGTCGGGATCCTAGCTTAAGAAACGAATGAAGGGTGATCGTTTGAATGGAGGGTGTCAGAGCTATTAAAATGAGCCCGAAAATTGCTGCCGACCCAACTTTGAGGGGGTGTAGCTCCGGTTCTAGGGGGTTGCTGGTGGCCGGGCATGCACCGTTGGTATTCGGTTGTGCTCTACTTTAATAGATATAAATATCAGCCAGATCCGTGAGATGGCCCTGCTTGCCCCCTCTCTTCGGCACCAAAGCTGACTTTCTCGCAAAATGCATCTTAATAACTACTAAACGACTGTTGTTGTCAATAATAACTAAAAACTGATCTCTTTAGATCTGGACAAAATCTTTATTGAGGATGGTATTACTTTTCATCTTGGGGCTTGGATGAGTTCTCTGTTGATTCTATTGTTTGTGGTGATAGTTTTGTTCGCTACAACCTCTGACTTTTTGTTCAAATTGATTTACCGAGAACTTTACTTTGTGGTTGTGGATGTGATCTGCTGGGTGAATCCGTTTCTGATTTTAGCTCTGTGCAAAACTGTCAGATTGTATTTCAAGGCTTTTCTGTTCTGTAGGCAAGTTGAACTGTAAATAATTTGGATAAATGCATTGGTTATTCTACTGACTGAGCTGTAATGAGGAGGTTGTGTATTTGTGTTGTGTTTCTGTGCAGTGTTGTATGTGCTCTCAAGTGCTATGTGGGGCCGGGAAGTCAAGCCACCAAAGAGAAGTGTCAGGCAAGAGTCAAATCTACCCACTGTTTCACGTTCAAACTGAAAAAGTGCATGGCAAGCAAGCGAGATAAGGCGTTGCTGAGAATGATCGTCAACAAAAATTGCGAGGGCTACGGCTGTTCATCAATCGACCCAATCTATGGGCGCTGTAAGAAGTTGGGAAAGCAAAAATACAATGTGTGGAGAGGAGCGATTCACCTGCGAGGCGCTATACTTTGCTGTAAAGGAAATTTCTGCAACAAACCGAAGAATATGCGGAGGAAGGTAAAGAAAAGAAAGAAAAGAAAGAGAAAGAAGAAGAAGAAAAAGAGACACTGATGATATATGACCCCGTTGAGTTGACTAATGTGGCCTATAAATCTGTTTTTGCGCTGAACCTTTGTACATAGTACATACATACATACATATGTATGTACATAGTACATACCTTTGTACATACCTTTTACACATAGTAGTAAATTAAATTGTTTATGAGGTTCGTTGGTTGGCTGGCAAGTTATTTGTTTGGTAAGTCAGTTGGTTATTTGTTTGCTCGATTTATTGGTTGTTTATGGTATATACGTACATATGTTCGATTAGTTGGTTAAAGTATATTTATTTGATTAGTAGGTTTGTTGTTGTTGCTTAGTTGGTTGCACTTTAGCTGGTAATTTAGTCAGCTATTCATTTGCGTAGGTCAACCAGTCAGTCGGTTGGTCAGTTAAACAATATGCGTTCTAAATATAGTTGGTTTTTTAAGTAAGTAAGTGCTTGCACTAAAGGAATGATCTGCTGTTCACGAAATTTTGCATACATTATTGGTTGGTCAGTCAGTCAGTAGGGTTTGTTCTCAGAAGTAGTAGTCCATCCATCCATCTGTCAGCCATTGATCAGTCACAGTATTTTCAATAAAAAAGTTTCAAAATTTTGCATAAATTACTATTAGTTACTGTTTGTTTGTGTTGTGTTGTTATGCTGAACCGATCAGAACTACAATGACCAAGATATGTATTTGTGTTCTGTTTCTATGCAATGTGTTGCAAGGAGTCTGGCTTATCAAGTGCTACGTGGGGCCGGGTGTCCAGGTGACCAAAGAATTGTGTCAGCCTGCAAACGTCAGCTCAACCCACTGCATCACCTTCAAACTGAACAAGTGCAAGGTGCACAAGCGTGACCAGCCACTGCTGAGAATGATAATGAACAAAGACTGTGAGGGCTATGGCTGTTCCTCAATCAATCCAATCTATGGCCGTTGCAAGAAGGTCGGCAAGCAGAAATACAAGGTGCGTAAGGGAGACATTCATCTGCAAGGCGCTATCTATTGCTGCAAAAGAAATTACTGCAACAAACCAAAGAACAGGAAAGCAAAGAAAAGAAGCAAACGCAGGAAGGCAAAGAAAAGAAAGAAGAAGAAGAAGAAGAGAAAGAAGACACACTGATCTATCATCAAATAGTTACTATACGCTGTTAGTCGCTCACTTACACTAATGAGACCAAGTATAAATCTGCTTTTATGCTATAGGTTAGAAACAAAGTCACAGTTACAGTTACAGTTACAGTAATAACACAATCTGGATTGGCCAGTTGGGATATTTAGCTTGGCCAGTCTATTAGAATTATTTAGCAGTCAGTGGGTTGCGTTCATTTGTCAGTTGGTCTGTCAGTTGGTCCATTGGTTGGTTGATCAGTTTGTTGGTGAGTTGGTTGGTTGCGTTCATTTGTCGGTTGGTTGGTTGGTTTGTTTGTTGCTCAGTCAGTTGGTCCATTAGCCGGTTGATTAGTTTGTTGGTCAGTTGGTTGGTTGCGTTCATTTGTCAGTTGGTTGGTTGGTTTGTTGGTCGGTCATTTGGTCCATTGGGCGGTTGACCAGTTTGTTAGTCAGTTGGTTTGTTGGTCAGTCAGCTGGCCCATCGGTCGGTTGGTCGGTCGGTTGGTCAGTCAGTCGGTCAGTCAGTCGGTCGGTCGGTCAGTCAGTTGGTCGGTCGGTCGGTTGGTCGGTTGGTCGGTCGGTCGGTCGGTCGGTTGGTCGGTCGGTCGGTCGGTCGGTCGGTCGGTCGGTCGGTCGGTCGGTCGGTCGGTCGGTCGGTCGGTCGGTCGGTCGGTCGGTCGGTCGGTCGGTCGGTCGGTCGGTCGGTTGGTCGGTCGGTAAATAAAGGAATGAAATGGCTCTTGGCAAGATTTTGCATAAGTTATTATTATTACTTGTTATTAGTTTCTCTTATTTGTGTTGTTCTATTGTTGTGTAGCACCGCCGTGGCATCTGCAATGAATAGGTTGTGCGTTTGTGTTCTCTTTTTGTCCAATGTGTTTTGCGGCGCGAGAGCCATCGAGTGCTATGTTGGAGCTGGCAGCAAGGTCACCAAAGAGTACTGTTATTAAAATATATTAATATAAAAATGAAACTATTATTAATAGTGCCATTTTAATAGTATTAAATCTATATTAATATTAAAATAGAGGGCCTACTATTATATTAAATTAAATTAAAAATACACAGAGGGGCTGAATATTAAAATTTATTTTTAATAGTATTTTAATAGCATTTTAATAGTTAAACCTTGTTTGACAATCAAGGAGTACATGTTACCTACATACAGTACTATTTAAATCATAATTTTACCTCAGAAAATCATGAAAAGTGAAGATTTCTGACTGCCCTCAGAATCTCGAATGTGTTTTCACTTGGAAATAGTGGAACGTTTCTCACTAATAGGCTTGAACACAATAAATCTAGTCAATAACCTATGTAACAGTCTTTCCTTTCAAAAATTTCTCTTTAACTATTCATCAATAGTTTCTTCTATGGCTAGCTTGTGTTCGAATGCAATTTAAAACCAGGCTCAGAGAATGTCATTATAAAAAGAATTGTTATAAATTTCCATGGAAAAATGCTTCTAGGTTGCATCTCTGATTAAATTTTCAACTTATACTAGCAACTTCAAGCAAAAGATGTTGTTTCGCCAGTTCGCTGAAGTGTGACCAAAACTTTTCGACTGAATTTTGGAATATACTATTAAAATGCTATTAAAATACTATTAAAATTGTTATTTAATAGTATTAATATTAAATCTAAATTAAAATTAACAAGGGACTATTATATTAATATTAAATTAAAATTAAAATCGGCTAGTTCTATTATATTAATATTAAATTAAAATAAAATTTCACTATTAAAATTACAGTACCAAAGAGGAGTGTCAGCCTGATGATAACTCAACCTACTGTATCACGTTCAAACTGAAGTATTGCAAAGCGAACCAGCGTGACCTGGGAGTGCTGAGAATGATGGTCGATGAACGTTGCCGAGGCTATGGCTGCTCCTCAATAGACCCAATGTATGGCCGTTGCAAGAAGGCAGGCAAACAGAGATACAATGTGTGTTTGGGAGATATTCACTTGGAAGGTGCTATCTATTGCTGCAAACGAAATTTCTGCAACAGACCAAAGAATATGCCGAAGAAAGCAAAGAAAATTGAGAAGAATACGCGCGAGAAAGGAAAGAAAATAAAGATTATGGACAAGAAACCAAAGAAAGGAAAGAAGACGCACTGATACAGTTACATCAGTTATCAATAATTGTCATTTGCACTGCCTACTAATATACTTTATAAATTTGATATTGCACTACAGCTTTCAAAACAGGTTACTCTTTTAAAGATGTAGTATTAGAGGATGACAGAATCAAGCCTACAACCACTCAAAGGTCTGTTAGTTGTAGTTGTTTGGTTGGTTGCTCAGTGATTTGAATTTGATCGAAAGTTCATCGCTTATCATGGGTCCTTCATTGGTCAGTTAGTCACTGTGTCAGTCAGTCTTTGGGATGAGTCAGTCAGTGGTCAATAATTCAGTGGTTGGTTGGTCAATGGGTCAATGGTTGGTTGGTTGGTATGTTGACTGGTCAGGAAGTCTATCAGTTGACCAGGGTCAGTGTTGCCAGTCAGTTGGGGATCATTGGATTGTTCCATCAGTTTGTCTGTTGGATGGTTGGCCAGTCAGTGGGTCACTGGGCCAGTTGGTCAGTCAATTGAGTTGTCGATTGGTTGGTCAGTTCGTTGGTCATTTGGTTGGTCAGTTGGTCGGTCATTTGGTCGGTCAGTTGATCGGTTGATCAGTCAATCAGATGGGGTTGACAGATTAAAGAGGTTGACACATTAAAGGGCCCGAAAGGGTGACTAACTGTTGACTTGTTTCTTCAGAAATAAACTGTTTCAACCAAGCAAGTCAGTCAGGTCAGTCATTGGTGGATGAATTAGTTGGACAGTTGCTCGAGTCCTTTGATCGGTCGGCTGGTCTACTGGTCTACAGTTGGTTGATCAATCGGTCCATGAGTCTATACAATTAGCAGTTTCTATACAATCAATGTTCGATTGAAGGAAACAAGTGTTGAAATCTAGAAATTAGCGTGCGAAGACCAATAGTGTGGTACAGATCTGTGAGTAATCGAAGGTGCAATTAACTGCCAGCATGAGGCAACTGCACGAGACAAGCCCAGTTGTCAAGGATACGCTATAAAACACTAACTTATTAAAGGTTCTCAGAAAAACATCAAAGCCTTCAGAATCACTACCTCCTCTCAGCCCCCTCAATCAAGACTTCATTATCCAACTCATTCAGTCGACCGGAACTTGTCATAAGCATGTTGATATTGGTCTGCTTTGGTCTGGGAGTACTGTTGTTTGGGTATGGGATTTTCAGAAATCGGTTCGGTATGGGTAGGTATTTTTCGGCATACCCAGGAATCGGTTCGGTATGGGTAGGTATTCGCAAAAATACCGGTATAATGGTATTTATTCGGTATTTGCAGAAAATGTTTTACAAAGTCAAAACATTGAATTTCCCATTTGCAAGGCCATGGAATTACTCATTTCCAAGGTCAGAGGCTAGTAAATTCATCAAAATCAAAGGTACTGTTTCCCAGCAAGTTAATAACAAATAGCAAATTTACTTATTTTTGGGCGAAATCGGGTAGCAAATAGCAAATTCCTAGCAAGTCTATTTTGTGCAAAGCGCCGCCTAGCAAATAAATAGCTAGTTTATTTCGGATTGAGGGAGTGAGAAATGTGCTAGAATTTGCTAGCAATTTACTAGGAATTTACTAGCATCACTCAGACGTACAGTATTCATCCGTTATCCCTATCTTTCCCCGCTTAGCCTGGGACCTGATGTGCTGTCAGGATATACTTTATACCCAAGGTGGTTACGCTATGTATAAAGCTAAAGTACGTAGGGCTAATAGCCAAGTATGGACAAAAGTCAGCCTCTAACCTCTTCCATTACACTGTAGTTTTAAGGCCTGCTAGTGTACAGTATGCAGATCTAACAAGCAGTAACGAAATGTGGGCTATTGCTTGTGAAGGTACTGTACATAAAGTACATTGAGACTTGATTATTAAGGAGCAGTGTGAAGTTAAGCCAAAACTAGACCTACGTTTTCTAATGACAAAACAAGTTTGGGACAGGGAGTAGGGTCAGAGGACCAAAAATTTTTCAAATTCGATATTTTGAAAGGATATCCTAATAGAATGTGTTTCTGCGTGCCCCAAAAATACAAAATTACAAAGAAAACATTGTGATCATATTGAATTTTCGATAAATATTGCACTAAGCAGGACAAAAAATACCGATTCCCAAATACCTGGGTACTCCCAAAAATAATCGGTATACCCGGTATGGGTATTTATTAAAATACCTGGAATCGGTAGGTATTTATTGGGTAGGTATTCCCAAAAATACCCATTTTTCGGTATGGGTTCAGTATACCCGATCAACAGTATCTGGGAGGCAAACATTTCAGCTGGTTTTGATGTTGGGCATAGCATAGCTGACCAACCACTCAGCCATTTTTCTTCGACTCTCATTCTTGTGTGTCACAAATATGGCTCACTTTTTTGTGTTCAGACTGTTGTGACGGCTAATACCCCTTGATTAGGCGTGTCGGAGCTCATTAGTGCTTTAGGTTCACTCACACACCAGCAGTACTATTATCGCATGTAGGAACTGCACTGAAGGTCTGATTAGATCTTTATTGTACTGACCACCTATCCAACTGATCCCCATCATAGCTAAGCAGTACACCCTGACTGGGTGTGGTGATCTCTGATTTAATACCAGGCTTTGGTCATTTTCACCCTCTTCTGTTTAGCTTGAAGATGACCATCACAAAGTACATCATGCTTAGTGCAGCTCTCATTTCCATACCAGTGTACAGTCTATTCCTGGCAACAATCATACGTTTCCGCAAAGATCCACCTTTCTCTACCCCCTTGTTCACAATATGCTTGGCACTGGGGTTCATGGACATAACCAACTTGTTGAATACTTGGGCACTGGTGAAACTGCCTTCATTCGGTTGGTTTTACATGGATTCCGTTATAAAGAAGAATCCTCAGTTTTGCGCAAGCATTTTCTCACCAGTTGCATTTGCAACAGTGCTTAGCGCCATTCATGCAGTTCCCATCATGGCGTTCAACCGGTTAACCAGCATTGGGTTTCCGCTCAGACATGAACTAGTAAGATAATCGAATTTAGACTGATTGAAACTTGCCAAAGTTTTAAGAAACGTTTTATTCAATCAATTAGTTTTACCAATTCAGAGTTTACGGAATAAGTGTAAAATAGTTTAGATCTGGACAAACTCATTTACCAAACTCATGTTATTCCTCATGGTTGGTGTACCATTCATAATTGTAACTCCTATATTTTTCACTTCCACCACATATCACATAATCAATGGGACAGTTGGTCCAATAACCTTTGACAATCCGAACGTTCATGTGAGTCTATTTTTCTTTTTACACTCGTTTTTCAGATCTAATCATTTTGTTTTGTAGCTATTCTATTTCGGATTCACCACCTTCGATCTCATGATATCAAACATAATTTCGGTCACCTGTTACTCTCTGCTGTTGTACAAAGTTAAGAAACACAACAATCAAGTTGTTGCGTTGGTTGAAGATCTCCAACAGTCGCAAATCAGTCGAAAGGTGGAAAGAAGTATGACTCTGTTTGGGGTTGTGATGACTGTCATTATGATTTATTTGTTTCTGTTTCTGATTTTATTTGCAACCTTTGCTGGTGACATTCAATTCCTGTTAGTATTAAGGGAGGTTCACTTTGTAATGATGGATGTAATATGCTGGATCAATCCATATCTTATTTTGATTCTCAGCAAGCCTGTCAGAGATCATTTCAAAGCATTTGTGTTGCGTAGAGAAGTTTGTGCTAATTAATCTAAGAGCATTTATTTGTTCTTTAACTATAACCAGAATTGTCATTGTTTGCTTTTGTTTGATATTTTATAAGCATACAGTGAAAAGTCAAAGTACATTGAAAGTGAAAGTGTATGAGATAAGTGATATGTGTAGTATAAATATGTACCTTATTAGAAAATGTAATTTTCTGTATGTGTGTAGTGATGTGTTTATGAACTTATGCGTTAGCCAAAAATACTTGGAAATAAGATATTGGGATTTTCAACATGCATTGCATGGAGCTATCACACACAACTAACTATTTCTCCTTTTACATATTATGAACATATGTACATTGTGTATGGTGAAAGTGGTAAAGTGTACATATATGTGAATAATGCCGACAACACTACCTATAATTCTACCCAATTGAAGCTTCTTCAATGAAAAGCTGGAAACAAAATATTACAAAATGAAGCAAATGCAGATTTGCGCGGCGGCTGGACTAATATTGAAGAGAATATAGTCCAAATGAGCTGCCAGTTGAATACCTTCAGTTATTGGTTGTCCTGGATACGCTTCTAAAACTGAGTTATTACTAGTGTTGTTACAATACCAAAATTTTCGTTTGACTATGACTATGACTACCGCCCGTTTGAGTACAATACCAGAGTAGTCAAATTTGACTATATTGTAGTCAAACCATTTGACTATTATGACCACTGGTTTGACTACTTTGACTACTTTTTGAAACAGAGCCAAATAGACATTTTGAGCTATTTGTAAGTTTCAGTCACCTGAAATGGCTGTGATTGCATCCGTAAATTCATTACATTGAAAAAAATCGAACAACTAGCCGCAAAAATGACTGCATACGTGCATAATTGATTTTTCTGTCGAAATTTTCGATACAAAAGAAAAAGATGCTGCATAAAAACACCCGCAAAAATGGAGCAAAACGCCTTTTGCATGTGAAACCATGCAAATTCTTGAGTTCGCTCATCTCATGTTCTTATTTGCTGCGCAAAACGTTTTTAGAAAGGTATTTTACTGTTCGTACAGTATGTTATCTTTACCCTTCCTCATGGAAAATCTTGCATCAACCAGAGATTCACTGACTGACACCTGTCATTGCTTCAAAATTTTTTGAAAAGAGGGTATTTGGTCTTGGTGTGCTGAAGTTCTTTGAAAGTTAAACAAGTTTGCAAAATATTTAGTTGTGAACAAAAAAAAGCGCTAAAATGCAGGTGAAAACCCTGCTGCTTTTAACAAAACGTAGTCATAGTCAAACGGTTTGACTACCTGGTCTTCGTTTGACTACGTATTTATGGTAACGAAGGTAGTCAAACTTTGACTTTGACTACCTGTCGGTTTGACTGCGATATCACAAAAGTATTAACTCTGACTTTGACTTTGACTAGTAGTCATAACAACACTAGTTATTACTCCTTCCCAATTTGAACTAAAGTTAACATATCAGAATTTACTGTGGATCAGGTATACCTGTACCTGTACCTGATTATCAGGTAGATTTGCAATACCCACCTGATACCTACCTGATACCTGATCGGGTACTTTCGAACTGTACCTACCTGATTTTGGGTATTTTTGGTCTGAAACAGGTACAGGTATCAGGTACAAACAAAGGGCATTAAATGGTAGTTTTAGACAAATTTGTTCATTAAAAAAGTGTGTTAGAAAGTTAATTCTTCAAAATTTCTCCGCCCTGGTTGGGCCACGGCCCAACCAGGCCTTTTCAAGCTACAAAACCGTCAATTTTGTACTCACAATGCTTTTCAAAACAGGTTTTGAACGTAAATTTTTAAAATTTTCTCGCCCCTGTTTAACCATGGCCGAACAAAAAGGAAATCTCAAAAGAGGTTGCACTTCGTTTACAAAATCGTGGGTAAGCCATTGAGTAGAGGGACATACTGGTAAAAAGGGTTTTAGAAGAAGCTTCTCTCTGACTGGCAAAGATCAACACCACCAAAGATGGATGTGCAAAGCGATTCAGCACCCCTCAATAATTTGAACGCGTGTTTTTAGCATTTCATGCAGTTTCACGACGAAAAAACCTAAAACGACCGTAAAGAAACTGATTTTAGCTGCCTTTCAAGCCTAAATAGGCATTTAGAGCGATTATTCGGCTAAAATCGGGATTGTAACTTTTTGAACTAAATACCTGATACTTAATACCTGATACCTGTATTTTTGTGAATACCTACCTATACCTGATACCTGATTGGGTATTTTTGGAATACCTGTACCTGATACCTGATATTAGGTACTTTCTGAATACCTGCCCACAGTATCAGAATTACAGCAACGCTCCTAATGACGATCTTAAGATACTTCTTATTCATTACAACCCAAATTTCTCTAATTGTTTATGCTCTATTCCTTGGAACAATCATTCGATTTCGAGAAATTGCACCATTTTCCACTCCACTGTTCACTATCTCACTAGCATTGGGGCTCGTGGATATCATCAACCTTTTGGATAACTGGGTACTGGTCAAATTCCCTTCGTTTGGTTGGTTTGGCATGGATTTTGTAATAAAGCAGAATCCAAACTTCTGGGCCAGTGTTTGGGGACCAGTTGCATTTGGCACTACATTGTCATCGGTTTTTGCAGTGCCTATTCTAGCTCTAAACCGACTGACCAATGTTGGATACCCTTTGAGACATGAACTTGTGAGTTTATTTGATTGTGAGTATATCGATTTAACTGTTTGCTTTTAGATTTGGACGAATAAGTTTCTGAGTTTCATGTTGTTTATTATGATTGGAGTTCCGTTTATTGTTGTACTGCCCATTGCATTTATTCCGACAACTTACCACATAGTCAATGGAACAGTGGGGCCTGTTACTTTCGATAACCCCAATTATCATGTATGAAATGACCAACTAACTAACTAACTAACTAACCAACTAACTAGCTAACTAACTAACTAACTAACTAACTAACTAACTGAACTGAACTGAACTGAACTGAACTGAACTGAACTGAACTGAACTGAACTGAACTGAACTGAACTGAACTGAACTGAACTGAACTGAACTGAACTGAACTGAACTGAACTGAACTGAACTGAACTGAACTGAACTGAACTGAACTGAACTGAACTGAACTGAACTGAACTGAACTGAACTGAACTGAACTGAACTGAACTGAACTGAACTAAACTAAACTAAACTAAACTTAACTAAACTAAACTAAACTAAACTAAACTAAACTATTACTAAACTATTACTAAACTATTACTAAACTATTACTAAACTATTACTAAACTATTGCTAAACTATTACTAAACTATTGCTAAACTATTGCTAAACTATTGCTAAACTATTACTAAACTATTACTAAACTAAATATTAATAAACTAAACTATTACTAAACTCGATTCGATGTGACGGGGGGGTCGACCATACGACCCTACGATCAGACCCGAGGGTCCATTTCGATGCCCCACTATTACTAAACTAAACTATTAGGAATAAAATCAAAGTAAAAGAGGGAATTCCACCCCTGTAAAAAACCTGACTGAGTGACTGATTGACTACAACCAAAAAAAACCCAACCCACAATCTCATAAAACAAAAGTAAACACTGTGCAAAGTCAACAAACCTATTATGATCTTTTCAGATCTTCTACTTTGCTCTAATTCTGCTCAGTCTGCTGATATCAAACGCCATCTCAGTCTTTTGCTACTCTTTGCTTTTATACAAGGTAAAGAAACACAACACTCAAGTTGCACCGGTAGTACAAGTTGGGAGTGAAGATCAGCAGAGAGATGCAGACCGAATTCGAAGAGTCGAAAAGAGCATGACTGTGTTTGGTTTTGTGATGGTCTTACTTATGACCTTTCTGTTTGTCTACATGCTTCTGTTTGCCACTGCTACTGACATTGAAATGCTTATGTTGTACAGAGAGATTTATTTTATACTGATGGATGTGATTTGCTGGATTAACCCGTATCTAATTCTGGCGCTCTCTAAACACGTCAGACTCTATTTCAAAGCGTTTATTATGTGTAGAGAAGTTGATCTTGCTGAGTAAATGATAGACCGTAATTGGGGTTCGATCGACCGACCGACCAACCAACCGACCGACCGACCGACCGACCGACCGACCGACCGACCGACCGACCGACCGTCCGACCGACCGACCGACCGACCGACCGACCGACCGACCGACCGACCGACCGACCGACCGACCGACCGACCGACCGACCGACCGACCGACCGACCGACCGACCGACCGACCGACCGACCGACCAACCGACCGACCGACCGACCGACAGACAGACCGACCGACCGACCGACCGACCGACCGACCGACCGACCGACCGACCGACCGACCGACCGACCGACCGACCGACCGACCGACCGACCGACCGACCGACCGACCGACCGACCGACCGACCGACCGACCGACCGACCGACCGACCGACCGACCAACCGACCGACTCGATAACAGCATCAAATATAGCGAGTTAATGGCTGGGAAACATACTGTGCTATACAATAAGTCAACACAATTCAGAGTATGCTTATAGACACCAAAATTATGTGTTTATTCTTTATCTTGTGTACCACTAAAACAGTTTATGAATGAAATCAGATCGCACACCATCGCAGTATGCATACATTGTATGTATGCCTAAGGCGTCTCCTGTAGTCCTGGTCTACCGGCCACCAACTGCAAAAGATTTTCTAAACTAGTTAAACTTGCACAAATTCGGATACGTCGATAAATTGTAGGTCTTAATTTCGTTGTTGCTCATATACTACATAGTTCCCAAATGAAACATTTTAAGAGTCGTTCTCTGGTCAGATCGAGTTTCATTATTCAGACCCAAAATTGAAACTTTGGCCTAGAGAGCTGTAAGTTGGTACACTAATACATATCGATAGGTTATGTAACCACCGCAAAGGATTTCCCGATTTGACGCTCCAGTCCCGAGATACAGCCGTCTGAAAATCGGCTCGCTTAACCATGGGACAAAAATCTCGAACTTGAATTTCTTTCCTGCTAAAAATAGTTGGGACCTAGAATTTGGGGATTTTAAGTAACTTTTAGAGTACTTTAAGAATTTTGGGTCGGTTTTCGATTTTGACGAAAAAAATTTTTTCGACCCCCTTCCCGCCCCCCTAGCTCGTCTGGAACCCCCCTATGTGGGTTTTTTTATTTCAGAGTACTATAGCGCCATTTGTTAGCTACAGATTGGTGCCAAGCATGATAGCCCACGGCCCGGGGTTTTGCAGTAAATTGACTTCAAATGGCTGAAAATCGCATTTTTTTTCAGTTTTACTATGGGACAAAATTTCGAACTTGAATTTGTTTCCTGCTAAAAACAGTTGGGACCTAGAATATGGGGGTTTTAAGTAACTTTTAGAGTACTTTAAGAATTTTTGGTCGGTTTTCGATTTTGACGAAAGAAATTCTTTTCTACCCCCTCCCAGCCCCCTAGCTTGTCTGGATGCAACCCTATGTGGGTTTTTTTATTTCAGATTACTGTAGCGCCATTTGTTAGCTACAGATTGGTGCCAAGCACGATAGCCCACGGCCCGGGGTTTTGGAGTTAATTGACTCCAAATAGCTGAAAATCGCATTTTTTTCAGTTTTACTATTGGACAAAATTTCGAAGTTGAATTTCGATTTTCAGCCATTTGAAGTCAATTTACTGCAAAACCCCGGGCCGTGGGCTATCATGCTTGGCACCAATCTGTAGCTAACAGATGGCGCTACAGTAATCTGAAATAAAAAACCCCACATAGGGGGGTTGCAGACGAGCTAGGGGGACGGGAAGGGGGTCGAAAAAAATTTTTTTCATCAAAATCGAAAACCGACCAAAAATTCTTAAAGTACTCTAAAAGTTACGTAAAACCCCCAAATTCTAGGCTCCAACTGATTTTAGAAGGAAAGAAATTCAAGTTCGGAATTTTGTCACACAGTAAAACTGGAAAAAAATGCGATTTTCAGCCATTTGAAGTCAATTTACTCCAAAACCCCGGGCCGTGGGCTTTCGTGCTTGGCACCAATCTGTAGCTAACAAATGGCGCTACAATAATCTGAAATAAAAAACCCACATAGGGGGGTTCCAGACGAGCTAGGGGGGCGGGTAGGGGATCGAAAAAAAATTTTTTTCGTCAAAATCGAAAACCGACCAAAAATTCTTAAAGTACTCCAAAAGTTACGTAAAATCCCCAAATTCTAGATCCCAACTGTTTTTAGCAGGAAAGAAATTCAAGTTCGAAATTTTTGTCCCATAGTTAAGCGAGCCGATTTTCAGACGGCTGTATCTCGGGACTGGAGCGGCAAATCGGGAAATCCTTTGCGGTGGTTACATAGCCTATCGATATGTATTAGTGTATCAACTTACAGCTCTCTAGGCCAAAGTTTCAATTTTGGGTCTGAATAGGGCAAAGGGCCAAAACTCGATCAGTTCAGAGACTGGCTCTTAATCTTATTGTATGTACTAGTTTTAGTGTTTAACTGAAAGGTTAGTGTGCCAGCTTGCTTGCTGCTCGTACACCAAATGTTGGTTCTCTCTGAATACTGAGCTTTCCATAGAAGTACATTTATAAGTCACCTGGCATTTCACACTGGCAAACACCGCCTTCATTAGGCGGCAGGACGCAGTCTGAACAAGTCTTAGGCTGAGGACAGGTACACTCGAATACCTGCATGCCAAATCGGAACTTCTTGCAGGTCAGCGTTTTGCATTTCTCTAAATTAAAAGTAAGTCAAGAACAGTCTGAAAAATTGCACGCTATTTCTACAAGAGCTACTACTTCAAATCCATATAACTCACTAGGCTGAGCTGTGAGCTTAGCAACCAGAAGTAAGAGAGCGATGCAAACCAGAGCTAGACGAGCCATCGGTACAAGCGCGAGTTGAGTAGCAACGGCAGACACTTAGGACAGACAGATTGAATGGAAGACATTTATTCAGAACTGAACTGCACAATCGGCTGGATTGCTAGATACGGCGCTGGAGTATAAAAACGCAGTTGCTAAGCCACCCCATGTCTTTTCAGACCAGAAATACACGTGTTACATAGATATAAATCACGAAACAGGCATGAAACAGTCCCTGACAGGTTCCATCAATAATGGCTACATGCAACTTTTCTTACAGCAGTTTGCACTTTTGTATTATTATGCCAAATTTGGTCTTTTTTGTTGTTTTTCTAACAGTTTTGAGTCAGTCTGGCCTATTATACATCACAAAAGTCAATTTTCTAACTGAAAAATGACATAAATTAGCTATTTTTTAGCTTGAGTTACTGTTATTTTACTAGTGGATTTTTATTTTACTATTTACTAAATTTACTACAAATTCAGCTCTTCAATTTAATTTTAATTTTTGTTCTACTATCAGGCAGCTCCGATTTTACTAATTTTTGTTTTACTAATAATTTTACTCATTTTACTACTATTTTACTATGATTTTACTAGTTATAAGGTCCAATTTTTCATCAACGATGCCAAGATCTTATAACTGACTAATGTTGGTGCCAAAATAGTTGCTGAATTTGATCATGATACGAGGTTTTCCAGAACTTTAGAGACAAATGTGTAAAATTTGAGTCACAAAAGTGCACCCACACATCTTTTAGTGCAAAATTGATCTACATTTTTCTTGAAATTCACCAAAAACTAGTAAAATAGTAGTAAAATTTCTATTTTACTATTGACCCCGTTTGGTAATTTAATTTTTACTTTACTATTGGCTCTTAATCTTACTTTTTACTATTGTTTTACTACTAGTAAAATACCACTAGTATTACTAATTTTTGTTTTACTATACTATAGTAAAATAACAGTAGCTTGAGTTTTTTCCGCGATTTATGTTTTTTTCTGACTCTTCGGAAAAAAACCGGTTTTTTCCCAAAAAAGAAAAAACACCAGAAAAAAACACACCTCACATCCCTGATTCAATGTTTAACAATCAATTTAGGTCTCTAATGCTCTGTCCTTATTTATATCATAGATGCAGACACTAATGTAATAAATTTATTCTACTGAAGCTGAAGAGAATATGATGACAGCTGACTGTCTGATCAGTTATGCAGATTTTTGCTGCTGCTTATATAATCACAGCAGCGGTTTTGTCTTTCAATTATGTTCAACGTAACTTTGTCCCGGCAAAAAAATGTTTAAAATTTCAGACCACCGATTATTGTGTACTTGCACGAAATTGCTTTGATTAATTAAAATGTTAATTAATTAATGATGATTAATTAATTAATTGATTAAAGTGATTAATTGTTGCACGAAAACAATTTAGAATAGAATCACTGTGCAGCACTGCGCATACCTACAGTTGAGCTCATAGTAAAACACGCAACAATCCAAATCCTGGTGTGCTGCACAATCTAAAACGTTTCGTCCTCAGTCTATCGATGTGACTCGAATTTTCTGGATTTATCCTGCCAGAAAACTGGGTTCATATTGTGTGTAAGTTTGGCGTAGCACTTCTAGATTGAATGAAAGGTGAAAAAGTGAGGCATGTGCAATAATGGCGTAGTTGGGAATCGAACCCAGCACCTTTGGATTGCCGGTCCGATGCTCTAACCACTAAGCTACACGCCGATGCCAGACAAACACCTTAAACTCAGTATTTGAGAGCCGGTCATGAGGAGAGGCATCAAACTGAAGCTGAGCTCACGCTAGATTTTTGAACCGAAAACTCAAAATCAGGATGGTCTGTCCACATTTTGGCTAATTCAGAGTATCGCCTCGAAAGTTACAGAAATGATTGGGATTGAGATTGAATATAACATACTGACTGAGCGCTCAAAGGACACATTGGAGGATTCATTGACCTCTTGTATCAGGAGGTTTAATGAATCATAAAAATTTTAGTCCAAATCCATTAAGAACTGTCTGAGAACAGTACGTTTTATAACATAAATATTAGCAATTTCTATAAGCCAGCTTGTAAGTACCGGAGAGTGCTGTATAGGGTACCCCTCCAGATAGCGTACCCGGGGTACACTAACTGGCACTTAGTGCCGGATAGTGTACCCGGGGTACACTATTTGGAGATAGGTTTTATGTCATGGGTGTCCAAAATTTCCAACACTACGGTAGGTTTAAAGCAGGTCTACGCATATTTTTGCGAATTTTCAATCGTTTTTACTTATACAAAGCTCACAAGAATGGAAACTTTGACCAACCACTCTCATTTTCATGGCAGAAACAGTAATCTCGATTGGAAAATTGCATTTTTGCTCAGAAATCGTGAAAACAAGCAGTTTAACATGATTTGGCTAAGTGCTAGTTAGTGTACCGGGTACACTATCTGGATCTCATTTTTGTTGCGGAAAATGCTAAGTGCTGGTTAGTGTACCCGGGTACCCAATGCAGCACTCTCCGGTACTTGAATTCTTTGTCGGGTGGGGGTCCATAAATTGTCTCGGGGGTGAACGGGGTTTCGCTAACCCATAGTAGTGTGTCTTAGATGTACAATCTGCAAGGCTTTATTCATCTATACCATTAGCATTACATACTGCCACAGATTCAACGGATGATATCACTACCACACGGAGAACATTCAAGAAAATGTTTTTTTCTTTCATCCTCTTCTTTCGGGTACAAGGCATTATTGCAGTAGAAGTAAACTCTTTCCCCTTTTTTTACGTGCAACCCGCTGATTATTCTGGTACTTGCATCCATACTTTCATCCATTTTGCATCCATCCATTTCCAGAGTACTGAGCATGAGACCGATATGACAGTAGCCGTTACCACTTTTGCCAAACTGAACTAAACTCAAAAGATATTCCGTACATCATACATGTAATTAGACCTATTTCCTCAGACAATTTCAATTTGTAGTCTTAGTTTGTAGTTAAAAATTTTCGCGAAAATAATTTGTAGTCTTAGTTTGTAGTTGTCAAATTCAGCTTCCAAAAATATGTAGTTTTAGTTTGTAGTCAATTTGTAGTCAGGTTACCAAACGTCAGAAATTCGATATTACTGCAAATTTTTGCCAATTGAACAATCAGTCATAGAAATGCTTTGCAAAAATAATAACGGGAAGCTTGTTAGCTGTTTTTTCTCTAAAAAATCGTCGTTTCTAATCGATATTTCTGGAAACAAACAGACGGAATTCAATGTTTAACAGAATTCCAATGCTGAACATTTGGCATTTTTTTAAAAAAAGAATGAGATATTTTTAAAAACTAAGACAAGAAAAAAACTCGAAGGAATGTGCAAAAGTCAATCATGTGGTCGCCTTTCTTTGAAAATTTATAGGGGTAAAAAAGCGAGAAAATATTAGAAAACCGATCTTTCTAACACTTTACATAAAGAATAGTTTCGTTCTTGGTATTTGGTAAGCTTTTCATAAGCTAAAGGCAGCTCAAAGGCCGATTGGGGACTCAATTAATATAAAATTACAATAAAAAATCGCAAAATTTCCAAGAAAAATGACTACAAATTGACTACAAATTCGCAATTTTTGAAATAGTAGTTTGTAGTCAATTTGTAGTCATCCAAAATAATATGTAGTCTTAGTTAATTTGTAGTCGTGATGACGTCATAATCGCCGAAAATATGTAGTTTGTAGTTAGTAGTTTGTAGTACTACGAATTAGGTCTACATGTAATACAACATTACATTTCTGCCCCCCACCTGACTCAGGCCAGACCCCCCAGATGGGGACCCCCCGAGACGATTTTTCTAGCAAGTAATTTTCCAGCAAATTTATGCGATTTTTTGTAATTTCAGACACAAAAATGGCCAAAATCGCCTGTAAAACAGCATGTATTTGAGCTGTATTTGAGCCCAAATTGGCGATTTTGAGCGTTTTTAGCGCCCAACCCCTCGCAAAATTTGGGCTCAGACCCCCCAACGCCCCCTGCCCCTGTCGGCGGATGACCTGTTACATGAATGACTGTAGATTAATTATTAAATAGATTTACATACTCCAATCCTTGCCGCAGCCGTGAGGACAGCCGTTTTTTTCTCTGCATATCTGATGATATTCTTCATCAGTGAGGTTCACTTGAAGCGTATTCACCAGACACAGAGCAAAAAGCAAACTGAAGTAAAGAAACATCGTATTGGGAGAGCGGCCAGACAGGCAGACGTTCTGCAATATGACTGTAGGCCAAGACTTCTATGTACTTGTATGTATATATAGCATAAAGACCACCCATTTTGCTGCTGAGAGCGCAATCCTGATAGACCTCACTGTGGCATCTCTCCCTAGGTGGGTGGTGGTGCAGCTATTTTTAGCTGAAGACTGGATTCTTCCATAAATAAGCTACGGGCTTGTTTTAAGTTTTGCCACTTTTCACCCTCCACTTTGAAACGTAAAATAAGTCTATTGGCAATCTGCATATCTAACTTAACTTGTAGGGCTTTATTCTTCTATACAGTACCATTAGCATATTTACATGCTGCCACAGATTCAACGGATGATATCACTACCACACGGATAACATTCGAGAAAATGTTTTTTGCTTTCATCCTCTTCTTTCGGCATTTTATTGCAGTAGAAGTAAACCTGTAACTTTTCTCTATCGAATAAAGCGCAATGTCAGCGGTTTTCTGCAATTCTATTTTTTATGCCGGACCCTACTTTGAAGGAGTGTCAAACTATTCAAGGTGAATGTGGAACTCTGTTCCAAATTGGTTTTTAGATGTCGAAATTTCTGACATTCTTACACGTTCACGGTCTGGCTTGGCGATACGTCCGATCTGGCTTTCCGCTATGTTGTTTCAGATTGTCTTGGTTCAGTGCAGTAAACTGGTATATTGCAAGTTATTTTTTAAATTATTTCAACTGCAAGCATCACCTGAACATCTAAAACAACAACTTTTGAGTTTGCGACTGGTTGAAAACGCGTTTCTGAGGGGGTCCGAAACAGCTTCCGGATACGTAGGATGAAACTCCTTTATGATACAGTCAGGCACTTAACGCCGTTTATTGTACCGACACCATATAAGGTGCCGGTACCATATATGGTACCGGTACCGTAGGTAGTGGTACCATATATGGTACCCCCACCTTCGGGGCCTGTGGTGGTACCATATATGGTACCGGCACCATATATGGTACCCCCACGTTCGAGGTCTGTGGTGGTACCATATATGGCACCGGTACCATATACAGTATGGTGACGGTACCATATAAGGTGCCGGTACCATATATAAATAGTACCATATATAAACCATATCAGAAATATGAAATATAAATCATATTCAGACGTATAGGAAAGTTGTTGCAGACATATCACAGTCAGGCACTTAACGCCGTTTATGGTACCGGCACCATATATGGTACCCCCACCTTCGCGTTTTTCCGGTACCGGTACCATATATGGTACCATTCCGTTCAGATTTCGTACCATATATGGTACCGGTACCATATATGGTACCGTCACCATATATGGTACCGGCACCATATATGGTGACGGTACCCATGGCCATGGGTAGGGGTACCATATATGGTGCCGGTACCATATATGGTACCACTCCGTTCAGATTTTGTACCATATATGGTAGTGGTACCATATATGGTAGTGGTACCATATATGGTGTCGGTACCATAAACGGCGTTAAGTGATATGTCTGCAACAACTTTCCTATACGTTTGAAACAACTTTCTGATATGTTCACTTTCATTTTTTGCTTTCCGATAGGTTGGCCAAGTACGCCATATCAGGTCATTTGCAAAGGGTTAAGTGGAACTAGACAGGTTTTTGCTCTAGTTGTTCTTGTATCCTTTTGACTAGGCCTCAGCTGACCTGTTTGTCTGGCAGGACAGCTCGTCACGTGCTCTATCTCCTTAGCACCTATAGCTTAGGGCGGTTGCCTTTGACTTTGATATGGGCGTGGTAAGAGTTGAGATCACTGCACACTACATTAGTGCACAATTGTGATGTGGACTCGGTCTGCTGGTTACTGTTCCCTTTCACATTCTCTTGATCATTGTTCTTGTCAAGTACCGCAAGTCCGACGCGTTTCAGTTTCCGCATGTTGTTGTCCCTAAGTTGTAATGACTTGCTTGTTGCTTTCTTCAATGCACCCTTAAACATTGCTCATTATTTTAATCTCAAACCGATTGCTGTTTCTTTTCCTTTAGCTCATGCAGCTTTGCATGCAATCGGATTGGCAGGTTTTGGTAAGCTTTTGCTCGGAATATTGGATCAGTTTAACTGTTTTCGTTCTAGCTGCTGATCAAGTGATCTTAATGGGAATCGCAGTGAACAAACAGACTTGTCGTTTACGTGTTCCCCATCAACCATACTGTAGTATACATCCCTCTTTCTCTCTACACTAACAACTCTGACATTTATACTACTGTTGGAAAGTCCGGGGTTAAAAAAATAAGTTCAGGTTCAAGTCAAGTCCAACATCGAAATTTCAGGTTCAAGTCCAGGTTCCAGTCCATCATCTAAAAATCCTGGACAATACGTTCAGGTTCAAGTGCACTGATAATTTGAAGAATTGATGAAATTCTGCACTGCTCGCAACTTTTCTGAGCTATTTATGCCTGTGTACTAGTAATGAAAGACGAAAACAACATTTTATGGGGCAGTAGTTTTGTTTTCTCGCATATTCAGTTTGAAAAATAGGTGTAAAAACAAGAAACCATGAAAATGTTGTGCAATCCAACCAAAAATTTGACAAAATTTTCACTCAAATTTTGAACCTATTGAGTGAGTCCAGAAACACGAAACAGGTTCAAGTCCGGCTGAAATAAAATAGGTTCAGGTTCAGGTTCAAGTCCACAGATTTCAGGTTAAAAACCTATTAATAAGTCCAGGTTCAAGTCGGACTTGCCAACAGTAATTTATACATCTCTCTTTCTCTCTAACACTAACAAATCTGACATTATACTCTTCAGATCTGGCGTCCAGTTCATACAAAGACCGTAATTCTGACTCAGTGGCTGTATGCTGCTGCTGCTGTGCTGCTAATTTCTTTCATTCATCCCGACACACATGTACGTACACATCTGTGCAACAAATCTAACAAGAAGCAAAGTGCACTCTAGAGCAGACTAAAAGTAAAATGGAAGGATACAACCGGAATTGCCATTTTCGATTATCAGGTCCCGGAGTCGCTGTTTCGCATAGCCAAAACCATGATTGAACTGAACACCGAACACCATAAGCCTCACCGCACCTCACCTCACCGTCTGGCAATTATATACCCGTTGTGTGTGGTAATGATGGCATACCAGAGTATCACAGACACATGTATCTTTGTCTCTGACCTGACCTGCCGGCCTGCGGGTTAAAAATTAAATGTACTGTGCGTGCGCACCACACCTTGTTTTAGGCGAGTTAAACATTCGTCTGGCACTGCAAGGCTTTCTGCTGAGCTCGAGCTATATTATTGTTCTGGACATCGCTGCCATTTTCTTCATATTCTTTGCCGACAGCGTCGACGATTTTTCTTTCTTGTCTGCCTATCTGTACGTAACAACCTCAAATTTAATTACAGGACCGTTCATAGTGATTGCGATGAGTAGCGAAATTAGAAAGCGTCTCAAACAGCTGCTGACTCTAAACTACTGCTATTTTACTAGTGGATTTTTATTTTACTATTTACTAAATTTAGTACAAATTAGTGTTTCCGAGTAAATTTATTTTGAAATTAAATAACTATTAAATTGCTTGCTCAGCCTTCAGAAGAAAATAACTTGCTATTAATTTGCTTGGTACCCAAATTCTGAAATTTAATTTGATACAAATTTGTTATTTGATATGAATTAAATATAAATTTGCTAAAATCAATACTAAATTCCTGAGGAAACAGCTCAAAATCTGGGTGGTGTCCGTCCGAAATTAGTTGACCTTTCTTAAGATGGCGACAAATGGTCTACAAATTAGCTATTAATGAGTGGATATCTTTGCTATAAGCATGAACAAGGTCATCTTTGGACTGAACTTGTTGTTTTGTAGCCAGACTTTGGTTAGTAAAGCTGTCAAACCAAGCAAATTTATATCAAATTCATATCAAATTTATATCAAATTTCTAGGCCAATTTTACGAAGTTTAATATAATTTTAATTTGTTTTGTTATTTACTTTTAATTTAATCGGAAACACTAAAGTCTGTTCAAAAATTATTGGCGATGGGCGGTTTTTGATTTTTTTCTCAAAAATTCTCCTCTAGACCCCCTTATATTTTTATATGAACTTGTAGCCAACGATCAGCGCTACATTATGGAACTATTCATTCTTGTCCTAATTTGCATATTAACTATGAAAATGGCCAAAAACTAAAATTTGTGCGAGTTGACCCCCTCCAAACGTGCTTGAAATTTGACGCCGATACCAGATTCGGATTCCTCAGAGAGTCTTGCGGTCTCGAATCATACCACTTTCATGGGTCTACGACGATTTTGAAGCAAGTTACGAGCGATTTCCCGAGGGGTACTCGCTCAAAAATCGACCAAAATTTTTGCCCTCCCATAGTAAAACCTACTTAGTGGTGCAAAACGACCTTTTTTACCCGACAGATTTCCAGAAACCACTTTTTCTAGTCAATTCGGACCCCAGGAATTCAGTAGTGCCGTCCGTTTCGGCATCCAACTCTTGTGGAGGGTGCTAGAGCCCCCTAAAGCTCTAAACGGCCCAGTTCCGGTGTTCAGTATTCAGACCCAAAATTGAAACTTTGAGCTAGAGAGCTCTGAGTTGGCACACTAATACATGCTTATGAGTTATCTTTCAGCTGCAAAGGATTAGTGGATCTGATGCTCCTGTCCTGAGAAATAGCCTTCCGAAAATCGGTCCACTTAAATTTCACCAAAATTTCAAAGTCTAATTTCTCGATTCATACTCGGAATTCGGACCTAAAAATTGGGGTTTTTAGAGTACTTTTAGACTGCTTTAAGAAACTTTTGTCAAATTTTCGTTTTCAGAAAAAAAATTTTTTCGCTCCCTTTGCGCCCCCCCCCTAGCTCGTCTGGAGCCCCCAACCCCGTTTGGAGTGCGGCCCAACGGCCACGAGTGAGAAATGGCTTTTCGAGGTTGTCTTCTGTGGATTTGGCGCAAAAAGATACCCCTAGAAGCTATATTGCACTTCTATTGAATGGCTATTTGAAGCACTGGAACTGGGCCGTTTAGAGCTTTAGGGAGCTCTAGCACCCTCCACAAGAGTTGCATGCCGAAACGGACGGCACCACTGAATTCCTCGGGTCCGAATTGACTAGAAAAAGTGGTTTCTGGAAATCTGTCGGGTAAAAAAGGTCGTTTTGCACCACTAAGTAGGTTTTACTATGGGAGGGCAAAAATTTTGGTCGATTTTTGAGCGAGTACCCCTCGGGAAATCGCTCGTAACTTGCTTCAAAATCGTCGTAGACCCATGTAAGTGGTATGATTCGAGACTGCAAGACTCTGAGGAATCCGAATCTGGTATCGGCGTCAAATTTCAAGCACGTTTGGAGGGGGTCAACACGCACAAATTTTAGTTTTTGGCCATTTTCATAGTTAATATGCAAATTAGGACAAGAATGAATAGTTCCATAATGTAGCGCTGATCGTTGGCTACAAGTTCATATAAAAATATAAGGGGGTCTAGAGGAGAATTTTTGAGAAAAAAATCAAAAACCGCCCATCGCCAATAATTTTTGAACAGACTTTAGTACAAATCCAGTTCGTCAATTTAATTTTAATTTTTGTTTTACTATCAAGCGGCTCCGATTTTACTAATTTTTGTTTTATTAATAATTTTACTCATTTTACTACTATTTTACTATGATTTTTCTAGACATACAGTAAGGTGGAATTTTGCAACAATGATGCCAAGCTCTTATAAGTGACCGATGTTGGTGCCAAATAGTTGCTGAATTTGATCGTGATATGAGGTTTTCCAGAAGTTTAGAGGCAAAATGTGTAAAATCTGAGTCACGAAGTTGCACCCACACATCGTTTAGTGCAAAATTGATCAAGATTTTGCTGAAATTAACCAAAAACTAGTAAAATAGTAGTAAAATTTCTATTTTACTATCGACCCCGTTTGGTAATTTAATTTAATTTTTACTTTACTATTGGCTCATAATTTTACTTTTTACTATTATTTTACTACTAGTAAAACACTACTAGTATTACTAATTTTTGTTTTACTATACTATAGTAAAGTAACAGTACTCTTAACAGCACCAATGCAGCTGCAGTGAAGCCTAACACTCACTGAATTTGATAGTTTCTGATGCCACTTATTTTTAACTTCACTCTTTTCTCAATAAAAATATTCGGCTTTAATAGGTTCCACGATTTAGAAAAAAAACACTCGTATATTTGCAGGATACTAACTTGCGAATACTGACTAAAAGATGTGACTTTAGAGACACGCCTCTGTTAAAAAATTTTGCACTGCTGTACAAAAACAAAAGGACAAAGAACGAAAAGGAACAAACAAATACTACGGGCGTCGTGTTTCAAAGAGTGGGCGGCACAGAAAACTTGATTCTCCTGTTGCAAACAGCTGATACGGCCTGCGCTGCTGTTCAAAGAAATGCACTGCTGTACAAAAACAAAAGGACAAAGAACGAAAAGGAACAAACAAATACTACGGGCATATTGTGGGCAAGTATTGGAAAAGTACCTAATATCAGGTATCAGGTACAGGTATTTCAAAAATACCCAATCAGGTATCAGGTATAGGTAGGTATTAACAAAAATACAGGTATCAGGTATTAGGTATCAGGTATTCTTCCATAAAAAGTTAAAATCCGGATTTTAGCCGAAAAATCGCTGAAACTACCAATTTAGGCTCAAATGGGAGCTAAAATCAGATTAGTTCAGTCATTTTAGGATTTTTTCGTTATAAAACTGCACCAAATGCTAAAACCCCACTCTCAAAATATTACAGGAGTGTGGAACAGTGTGGTGCATTTTGAAAATTTGAAACTAGGTAAGGTAATACTAGGTAAAGCTGTCACCTAAAAAACTAGGTAAAGTAGTACTAGGTAAAGTTCTCAGCTAAGAAACTAGGTGAAGTAATACTAGGTAAAGCCCAGAAAAACTAGGTAATACTAGGTAAACTTAAAAGCTCGAAATCAAGTTAAAATATTATTTTTGGTTCAATAGAACAATGATGAAGTTAGTGTAGTTAAAATTTACGAAATTTGACACATTTCAAGTAAATATATGTATTTTATTGATCAAATAAGTCAGAAATTCATTCTCTGGGCCACTGTAATTGTGGTAAAGCCGGAAATTTATAGGTTTGCTGACTGAACAAGCCATGCAAAACTGAAAATATCAAACTAGGTAAACTTGTTCTACCTAGAAGTACCTAGTTATGTGAATTTAAAAGTAGGTAAAGTAAAACTAGGTAAAATGGAGTAACCAGCAACTAGGTAAAGTAAATCTAGGTACTTTTCCCGAATATTAACTAGGTAATACTAGGTATACCTAGTTACCTAGTTACCTAGATAAAAAGTGCACCACACTGGTGTGGAATCGCTTTGCACATCCATCTCTAGTGGTTTATCTTTGCCACTTTTAGAGTAAGGCTTCTCATAACCCCTTTATACCCGTACAGTGTGTCCCTATTTGTCTTCGCCTCTAATCATTGGTTCACTCAGGATTTTGCAAAAGGAAGAACCTACGTATAAAATTTTTACCATGGTCCTGTCCTATCAGGGCGAGAAAATTTTGACAAAATTAGCTTGAAAAACGCTTTTGAAAGCATTCTGAGCATAGTATTAGCAGAAATTAGGAGGTGGTATTGTAGTCTGAAGACGCCTGCCTGGTTGGGCAACGGCCCAAGCAGGGCGAGAAAATTTTGAAAAATTGACCTTCCTACATGCTTTTTTAATGAACAAATCGGTCGTAAACTACCATTTGATGCCTTCTGTTTGTACCTGATACCTGTACCTGTTTCAGTCCAAAAATACCCAAAATCAGGTAGGTACAGTTCGAAAGTACCCGATCAGGTATCAGGTAGGTATCAGGTGGGTATTGCAAATCTACCTGATAATCAGGTACAGGTACAGGTATACCTGATCCACAGTATACGGGCATCGTGTTTCAAAGAGTGGGCGGCACAGAAAACTTGATTCTCCTGTTGCAAACAGCTGATACGGCCTGCGCTGCTGTTCAAAGAATTGCACTGCTGTACAAAAACAAAAGGACAAAGAACGAAAAGGAACAAACAAATACTACGGGCGTCGTGTTTCAAAGAGTGGGCGGCACAGAAAACTTGATTCTCCTGTTGCAAACAGCTGATGCGGCCTGCGCTGCTGTTCAAAGAATTGCACTGCTGTACAAAAACAAAAGGACAAAGAACGAAAAGGAACAAACAAAAACGGGCGTCGTGTTTCAAAGAGTGGGCGGCACAGAAAACTTCATTCTCCTGTTGCAAACAGCTGATATGGCCTGCGCTGCTGTTCAAAGAATTGCACTGCTGTACAAAAACAAAAGGACAAAGAACGAAAAGGAACAAACAAAAACGGGCGTCGTGTTTCAAAGAGTGGGCGGCACAGAAAACTTGATTCTCCTGTTGCAAACAGCTGATACGGCCTGCGCTGCTGTTCAAAGAATAGTATTGGCTTTTTGCGCAGCCGACGACGTAGTGCAACATGGCCGACCTTTTGTATCCCTGTTTGCTCTTCATGCTTTTGCCATTGTCGTCCTGTTTCTCAAATCGACAGGGACCTTTAATCGATGGCAAGAGGGCAGCACCGTTGCAGCCGCTAACAAAAGTTATTGAAATCGGACAGAATCTCACTTTGAATTGCTCAGACGGCATTTTGTCCTCAACAAAAACCTGGGTGCCTCCCGACAATCAGGTTAATAGTTTTTTCTAATTTATTTCCGTAAACCATCACGCAATTTTTATTGTTTTAGCATTTCGTTGGATATTCGGATCCTAAAAATGATAACCGCTGGACAGAAACAAAAACCGAGACTGGGAAAATACTGACAATTTCAAAGACGCGTCAAAGCGATACTGGGATTTACAGTTGCAAGAAAAATGATGAACTTGTTCTAGGCCCCGGTAGTCCTGACGATGCATCTGAATCGGTTTCGACACAAATTTATGTCTTCGTCAGGGGTACGGTGTATGCTCATACACTGCACATTATTGTATACATAACCTGGTTCATTTTAGGCCCGAGCCAATCGTTTTTGCATTACAAAAATCCAGAAACTCACGTGACCTCCTTGAGACCCAACGAACCAGACCACATTCCATGTTTAGTGACAGATCCGTCCAGTAAGGTGAAACTGTTTGTTAATGGACAAGAAGTCTCGCAAGACTACAATCCTATGTAAGTGTAGTTAATTTCCTGGCTTGGAATTACCGATTCAAAATGGTATTTCAGGAAAGGTTTTCTTGTTTCTGTAAATGATCTCAACTTACCGGATGAAACCACCGAAGTGTCAGCCTTGTGCAAAATTGAAAATTCAGACGACGCAATCACAATTCCCCTTTCTGTGCGTCCTGAATCTGCTTTAGTAGTCTCAATCAAGGCCAGTAACGTGTGAAACCGCTACATAAAAACCGCCAAATCCAAGCGAGCAGCACAACCAATTTATTTGGTCTGTTCGGTCAAAGATGTCGACCAGCCACAAAAGGTCCAGTTCGAGTGGCAACTTCCGGCACAAAACGAACTTACGATTAGCTCTAGCAGAGTATTAAGGCCAAACTTGGCCGGTCTCATTCTAAACTGTTGATTTCAGTGCGCTGTAAGGACACGCGTCTGTCAGGGGCCAACCAAAGCAGTGGCAGGGGTTGTGAAGAGTGAACTGAGGGTCGGCTCTACAGCTTTTGAACCCATCAAACTAACAGATGCTGGAAATTACACCTGCACTGCACGTTATTTCGAAACGGAAAACAGCACCACAACGGAAGTTGAGGTGTCACCAACCCGGGGACAGTATGACATTGCTTACATTCAGTGGACGCGCGTCCCCAGCGGTTTTGCTGATCTTAGCATTACACTGAATGTATTTCCCGACAAGGAGCCCCAACCTGAGATTGCCTGGTTTCATGTAAATCGATCGTAACTAATAGTTGAGCAACATTTTGACTATCTCTGTTTGCAGAGTTATGTAGATCCAATCAAGTACTGTTATTTTACTAGTGGATTTTTATTTTACTATTTACTAAATTTACTACAAATTCAGCTCTTCAATTTAATTTTCATTTTTGTTTTACTACTGAGCAGCTCCGATTTTACTAATTTTTGTTTTACTAATAATTCTACTAATTTTACTACTATTTTACTACGATTTTACTAGTCATTAGGGGCAATTTTGCGTCAATGATGCCAAGCTCTTATGAATAATTAATGTTGGTGCTAAATAGTTGCTAGATTTAATCATGATATGAGGTTCTCCAAACTTTAGAGACAAAAAATGTGTGAAATTTGATTGACAAACATGGACGTACACGTCTTTTATTGCAAAATTGATTAAGATTTTGGCTGGAACTCACCAAAAACTAGTAAAATAGTAGTAAAATTTTCATTTTACTATTGACGGTCTTTGTTAATTTAATTTAATTTTTACTTTACTATTGGCTCTTAATTTTACTTTTTACTATTATTTTACTACTAGTAAAATACCACTAGTATTACTAATTTTTGTTTTACTATACTATAGTAAAATAACAGTACAATCAAGAAAATGCAACGCCTTCTCATAGGGTCATCGGGCAAAAGACTGGTCGAACCCACAAATGTCGCTCGCGTCAGAACAACTTCTAAAGGAAGAATGAGATATTATAAAGGACTGGCCTTCCACAATGGCACTTTCACTACTGCCAACACTTCAGGCACGTAAGTACACAGCTTCTAGTGATGTAAAATTATGGAATTTGAATTTCAATTCAATTACAATTAAATTATAAGCTCAGTTTTTAATTTCAATTAAATTAAATTAAATTAATTGAAATTGTTTTGCACTATTTTCAATTACAATTATATTTTCAATTAAATTATAGAACCTCGGAAAATTTCAATTATGCAATTTTTTTCAATTATTTTTTCAATTTTTTGAAAATTGTTGTATTTTTGCTGTTAAAAGACAGTGACAGTGACCCAGAACTTCGAAACATGTCCATCTAAAAGCTTAGAGACAGCTGGTTAGCCTGCTGCCCAAACAGGCGAGAAAATTTAAAAGGGTGCCCTTTAAAAACGCATAAAATGGCATTCTGGGGGAAATTTACAGTTAGGTTTTCAGCATTTTTGAGCAACATCACTTCCTAGGTACCTTCGCCAAAAAGGGGTGTCAATCCACGATACATCCAAAAAATCACTGTTTTGACTTTTATGAACTACGAAATAAAAAACAGAGCATAAAATATTACAAAACATAGTGAGGTCAGTATAAAGAGGTAACAAACCCTAAATGGTTTTTATTTGAAGTCGTTAGCGCCTCTAATTCTCATGCATTTCCTTACATTCACCACAGGAAATAATTGAAAATATAATTGAAATTCCAGGCGAATTTCAATTAAATTACAATTAAATTATGGCCCAACTTTTGAATTTCAATTAAATTAAATTAATTGAATTGAAATTAAAAACGGGTCAATTATGCGAATTTCAATTACAATTAAATTAATTTTTTACATCACTAACAGCTTCGCGGAATTCTTTTCTTTGACACTAAAAGAAAAGATTTTTAAGCTAAACTTGACAAAAATTGTCTATTTTTAAATTAGTCTTATTAGTAACCGGTAAGACTACCCGGAAGCGCGGGACGGTCAACAGACTAAGACGCCCCAAGCAGCGATCAGCAACGGAACCAGCTGGCTGCCCAGGGAGCGGCGTACGGGAGCAGGACATGCGCCCCGGGGGGCTGGGACATAGGCTTAGAGGCGCGTCCAACTCCTCATTGGCGGATAATACGGCCGCCTCAGACGACCAGAGATGAGTGAGAGGAGATAGACTGAACGTTCTTCCGAGGATCAGCTGGCACTCGCGCATCATGCCAGCCTACTTACCATCGACTCCTCTTTGCGACAAACGCAAACAGTAGCTGCGTCGAGGGGTGAACGTGTGCAGTAGTGATGTAAAAAATTAATTTAATTGTAATTGAAATTCGCATAATTGGCCCGTTTTTAATTTCAATTCAATTAATTTAATTTAATTGAAATTCAAAAGTTGGGCCATAATTTAATTGTAATTTAATTGAAATTCGCCTGGAATTTCAATTATATTTTCAATTATTTGCTGGGGTGAATGTAAGGAAATGCGTAAGTATTAATGATGACGGCGCTAATGACTTCAAACAAAAAACCTATTTAACGTATGTCACCTCTTTAAACTGACCTTACTTTGTTTGGTAATATTTTATGCTCTGCTTTTTATTTCGTAGTTCATAAAACAGTCAGGTACTTAACGCCGTTTATGGTACCGACACCATATAAGGTGCCGGTACCATATATGGTACCAGTACCTAGGGTAGTGGTACCATATATGGTACCATACCGTGTACGTATGGTACCACCACAGGCCTCCAAACGTGGGGGTACCATATCTAGTACCACCACAGTCGCCGAACGTGGGGGCACCATATATGGCACCGGTACCTAGGGTAGTGGTACCATATATGGTACCGTACCGTGTACGTATGGTACCACCACGGGCTCCAAACTTGGGGGCACCACCACCGGCACCTTATAATGGTGTCGGTACCATAAACGGCGTTAAGTGCCTGACTGTAAAAGTCACAACAGTGATTTGTTGGTGTATGGTGGGTTTTGGCGAAGGTACCTAGGAAGTGATGTTGCTCAAAAATGCTGAAAACCTTTACATTAAGTACTGAAACTAATGAAATATCTGTAAATTTACCCCAGAATGTCATTTTATGCGTTCTTAAAGATTAAAATTTTCTTGCCTGTTTGGATAACAGGCTAACCAGGTGTCTGTAAGCTTTTACATGGACATTTTTCGAAGTCCTTGGTCACTGTTACTGCCTTTTAACAGAAAAATACAACAATTTTCAAAAAATTGAAAAAATAATTGAAAAAAATTGGATAATTGAAATTTTCCGAGGTTCCATAATTTAATTGAAAATATAATTGTAATTGAAAATAATGGAAAACTATTTCAATTAATTTAATTTAATTTAATTGAAATTAAAAATGGAGCCCATAATTTAATTGTAATTGAATTGAAATTCAAATTCCATAATTTTACATCACTAGTGTGCAGTGGCCTCGCTACGCACAGCAGTCGGTGGCTTAACCACTGGCTCGGCTACACTTCTTTTTAAACAATTTTCTCTAACATGAAGGGGCAATTGATCTTGATCTCTCTGCCTTTCAGATACTTCACTTGATAGCCGGCAACGATCTGGAGGCATTTGTGCACAATGAGACAATCATTGCAAACGCAACTGAGGTCACAGTCGACGGCAAGGTGATGACTGCAAACTTGAGCCACCAATTGGACCCAAACTTTCTGATCTTCAAGAACGAGTACGCAGTTGTGTGTAGTGGAACTGACTCCCCAGTCTTACCCCAACTTTCTGCTGAGCAATGTTCGGCTGAGGGCAAGTGCAAAAAGATCAATGGGCAAATTATGAATGGCACTTTTGAAAGTGCTTTGCTTTGGTGAGTGACTCAGAGATTAGACTACGTATAGAAGACGTATAGATATCAAGCGTTTAGGTGTACCGATTCACTGCAAATCATTCAACTTTCAACTTCAAATGTACGGCGTCGCGAAGTGCAAATCATCCGCTAGAGGCGGTGCCAAGCAAGTCGGTTACGCTGGAAGCCATTGTTAAGCCCGATTTATAATGACGCTTCGGCCAACTGCGCTGCGCATAGCCTCGGCCGAACGCGGGCCGGGCAGCGCGATCTGAGCTTTGTCAGTTTGCAATATGTGAGTTGACCAAAATATGACCAATATGACCAAATGTCAGTTTACAATAGCGCCGCGCCGGGAAGCCTAGCACACCGTAATTATACTGTTGATGTGCATGTTTACACCAATTGGCACTAGTTTAGCGTTTGTTGTTGGTACTGTAATTATAAATAGATCCTTCTCTCAAAATGGCAAAATTCAGACAGATTAGCCGAAAGAAACGTGCTGTGTTGTTGATGGGTGTTTTGACTGGAATCGCTATTGTGGGCAGCCAGCGAAGGAGTCGAAAACGTTGGGCAGTCCACCCTATTCAACAATTGCGAGAGGCCTTTGGCGATTTTCATCATCTCTTTTCTCAGTCGAGACAGTTTGAGGACCGTTTCGTGCAGCAGTACAGAGTGACCCCGGACCAGGGGGGTCCAGCTCGACCAAATCTCAAAATATGATGGGCGCCAAACAAAGTTGCCGCCTTATAGCTCGTGAACGCTTGAACCGATTGAAACAGTTTTGCCACCGTTCGATGCAGAATTGACATGGCTTTCTAACACTGTGCTCAGCGCCACCCTACCTTCAACTGTTCGCCCAAAATTTTAATTCTATTGAAGGTGGGCAGTGGGTTGAAAAGTAGGTAAAGTTTCAGATCTTGCTATTTCCTCATTTCTAACCGAAGAAGGCTCGCCAACCCTTTATTCGACGCAGCTCAGCGAGATCTATAATTGAGTGTAACTCACTTTTTTCTAGCTGCCTTGGTTCAATTTTTGTGAAGCTGTAAAGATATGGCCTGAAAACGTGTGTTTCAGACCCGGATTTTTAAGCTGTTTCTGTGTGCCGTGCCCTTGTGCGTGGTTTGACAACGCTATCCCGCACACCAAAGGATTCGTCACAGTCAGCGAAATTTGAAAATGATGCTCATTTGTGGCTGCGTTGCTTTGCAACGTTTATGGCCGTTAAATTAATGCTGATTTTGCGTCACAAGGCAAGGCAGGCGGGTTTGACTTGGCTTACCTGTAGTAGTGTGCCTTAGATGTGCAATCTGCATATCTGTGACTTGTAAGGCTTTATTCTTCTATACAGTACCATTAGCATTACATACTGCCACAGATTCAACGGATGATATCACTACCACACGGATAACATTCGAGAAAATGTTTTTTGCTTTCATCCTCTTCTTTCGGGTACAAGGCATTATTGCAGTAGAAGTAAACTCTATCCCCTTTATTTACGTACTTCCCGCGCAGTAGTCGGGTACTTTCATCCATTTCACATCCATCCATTTCCAGTTCACCGATCATCTGATCAACATTACAGTACCCATAACCATTTTTGCCCACTTGAACTAAACTCAAAAGATACTCTGTACATTATACATGTAACAGAGGTCTGCTCCCCACCTGACTTAGGCCAGACCCCCGCGACGATTTTCCTGGCAACTAATTTTTTTAGCAAATTTTTGCGATTTTTTGGACACAAAAATGTCCAAAATCGCGTGTAAAACTGCTCTTTTTAGGTGTATTTCAGCCCAAATTAGGGATTTTGACGTTTTTTAGTGCCCAACCCGATTCCCAAAATCTGGGCTCAGACCACCCGGCCAGCGCCAGACCAGGGATGTTAGGTGTGTTTTTCCCGGTGTTTTTTTTTCGAAAAAAAACGGATTTTTTCCAAGGCTCGGAAAAAAACAAAAATCGCGGAAAAAAACTCAAGCAAAAATAGCAAATTGATGTCACTTTTCTATGAAAAACTTTTTTCCGTTTTTCTATGAAAAAACTATGGACTTTTCCGATGTATTATAGGCCACACTGACTCAAAACTGTTAGAAAAAGAACAGAAAAGACCAAATTTGGCATGATCAAACAAAAATGCAAAGTGCTGTAAGAAAATTTGCGTATAGCGTTTAAAGGACCTGTGAGGCACTGTTGCATGCCTGTTTCGTGATTTATATCTATGTAGGTAGCACGCTTATTTCTGGTCTGAAAATACTCAGAAAGGCGCTATAAATACTGTAATTTTAATAGTGAAATTTTATTTTAATTTAATATTAATATAATAGAACTAGCCGATTTTAATTTTAATTTAATATTAATATAATAGTTCCCTGTTAATTTTAATTTAGATTTAATATTAATACTATTAAATAACAATTTTAATAGTATTTTAATAGCATTTTAATAGTATATTCTAAATTGCAGTCGATTAGTTTTGGTCACACTTCAGCGAACTGGCAAAACAACACCTTTTGCTTGAAGTTGTTAGTGTTAGTTGAAAATTTAATCAGAGATGCAACTTTTAGCATTTTTCTGTGGAAATTTAAAACCATTTTTAGATGACTTTGTCTGAACCTGGTTTTAAATTGCATTCGAACACAAGCAGCTATAGAAAAAACGATTGCGTAGTTTTTGCATTAGTAGAAATTTTTGAATGGAAAGACTGTTACATAGTTTATTGACTAGATTCTGGTCCTTTTGTCATTCATGCCTATTAGTGAGAAATGTTCCACTATTTCCAAATGAAAACACAGTCGAGATTCAGAGGGCAGTCAGAAATCTTCAATTTTCATGATTTTCTGAGGTAAAATTATGTAATCGTTGATTGTCAAACATGGTCAAACTATTAAAATGCTATTAAAATACTATTAAAAATAAATTTTAATATTCAGCCCCTGCGTGTATTTTTAATTTAATTTAATATAATAGTAGAGCCTCTATTTTAATATTAATATAGATTTAATACTATTAAAATGGCACTATTGATAATAGTTTCATTTTAATATTAATATATTTAAATAACAGTAGCTATAAAGCGTTAGGAATCATAAACGATAGTGTATGATACTCAGATCTTGGGCTGGAGTTTTTTCGCGATTTAGGAAAAAACCGAAAAAAAACGGAAAAAACAGGCCGAGGTTTTCTCGGAAAATATCCAACCCTGCGCCAGACCCCCCAACGCCCCTCCCCGTTTCGGCGAATGACCTGTTACATGCATGACTGTACTTTAATTATTATGTAAAAGATACCCCAATCCTTGCCGCAGCCGTGTGAGCAGTCGTTCTTTTCTTTGCATATCTTATCCCTACTGGTTGTTTGAAGCGTATTCACCAGACACAGAGCAAAAAGCAAACTGAAGTAGAGAAACATCATTGGGAGACCGGCCAGGCAGGCAGACCTTCTGCAATATCACTGTAGGCAAAGACAATTTATGTATGCACATATAGTATAAAGACCACCCATTTTGCTGCTGAGAACGGAATGCCGATAGATCCACATGACTGTGGCATCTCTTCATAGGTGGGTGGTGAAGCTATTTTTAGCTGAGAAATGGATTTTTCCGCAAATAAACTACGGGCTTGTTTTATCCCCTTCGAGCAAACCATCTAACTCGGGCTAATTCTTGTCGAGCTAATTTGATTTTTTACGAAATTGTGACTAGCTGATCCGATGAGAGCGTTCCGATTAGAAATTCGTCGTTCGGGCTCAGTGGGAGGATTAGAAACCAACTGAAACCGCTTATATGACGCCGGTCCGATTTGATTTTATTTCGAATTAGACCACTATTAGGTATCAATTGTATTCATACACGCCCGAAATCAAAACCAATCAGGTCCTAATCGGCTCCAGATATGAAGAACTCGGCTAATCGCGCCGATTTCAATATTACGCCTCGAGAGAGGATTGGAAACGCTAATCCGGTAGCAGTTCCGTCCGATATTCACTTACGATATTGTTCTTAATTGGGACAGTACTCCGATACCGCGCTAATTTTCATACGCCATATGGCGTGGAGTCTTCCCCAAAGGGATAAAACTTTGGCTTGTGCATGCAAACTCCATTTTCTACCCAAAATAAAAAACGGATAAAACGGTTAGCGGAATAAACGCACTAACCGCCTTTAGCGTCACTTATCAGATTTTTGGGCAGAAGAGCAGCCAGAAATATGAAAGATCAGATAGCTCCATACATACAGTATACCTACGCAGTTGAGGCAATTCCGAGCTAGGCCAAGCCTGATTTTCGGGGGCATCGCCCCTGCTGGATTTTGGAGAGAGGCGACTGAAACCTTATTTCGAGATCCACAGTACATAAATTCAGGGGCTCCAAGCATAGATGCTTGTACCGCGTACCAAAGCTTAGTTTGACTGCTCCATGGTGAATACTTTTATTTACTAATTTAATTTGTCTACTTCCTACAAGCGATAGATATTTTCTGAAAAACCTCAGCCTGTTTTTTTTTCGAGTTTGCTAATTTAGGCTCAAATACAGCAAAAAATTACTGGCGATTTTTAGAAATTGTAGTGTCTGAAATTACAAAAATGCTCTAAAAATTACTAGTCACAAAAATAGGAGGGGGGAAATACGTCCGGCCAAAGCAAGATCCAAGATCCCTATTACATTGTTGTATCAAGCCGTAGTAAATTTGCATTGAACACACAGACCAGAATAACGATGCAACAAGACAAGTTTAACCCAAAAACGCCTAGGCAGGCAGTGAAACCAGAAATCTCTAGCGAGTCGAGTCACCATCAGGCTTTCTCTAGACACCGCTCTCAACTTTCCTTGTCGGCTTCAGAACGTGATAAAACAGTCGTGGACCTGAAAACGGTGGCATAAACAAGAAAACCGGTGCCTAGACACATTTAATTTTAATCATGCACCACTTACGACAACTGAGATGGCAGTGACTTAGATCTCCCCGGAACGATAGATGGAGTGCTTCGCACAGCACCTTGCCCGCCTCTTTGCCGCAGTTCCTTGTAAACGGAGCACTTAAGCAGTCCAGATACTCCTGCGCGTACCTGCAACCTTCAACTACAGTACCTTCTACTAGCCCCATACCCATTGCCATCATTTTAGACAAAGTATCATTAAGCATAACTTAATTGTCGTTGTCTGCAGAAGCGTTACAACCTTGGACAGACGAAATTTTGAATTTGATTAAAGCCAATTTTTCTAATGTAAAATTTTGTATGGAATTGAATGGTGGCACTCCCAGATCGCTCCGACCACTGGGAAGGGTGCAATTCGCGATTTCCTGAACCCTACTTTTTTCAAAAAACCGAATTTCAAAAATGACAAAAACTGGATTTGATCACAGTTCTCCAACATTTTAAGAGACAGAGACCTCGATCTTACTTCATCAGAGAGCCCCGAAAATATCCTTTCTTTACAAGTCATCAGATTTTAGATCGGCCGAAAATTAGCATACAGCGGTGCATTTGAAAATTTGAAACAGAGCACAATTTTCAAACGGGCGCATACAGCGGGCAGCATTTTGAAATTTAATGTTTTATACTTCATTCGATTCGCCTCATCGAGAACTTTCGTTTAAAATTATTTCCAGCTTGGGACAGACACTGTGAAGGGTAGAAAACTCGCAAAAACTGAAAAATACTCAAGTTTTTCCAGCTTTTTTGCATGAATTGGCTGTGTAACTTTTGACTAGGAGAAAAGATTTATATTTTGGTTATAAGTTTTAAAACAGACAACCGTGCCGGTCTATAGGCGGAATTTCAGCTCGCTAACTAAACCCGCTTAAGAATTACGAATACTTTTATAATTGTAAGTAGGGATGATTTTGGTTTTCAAATGAAAAAAGATGCTGATCGATATTTTTGATTTAGTTTGTAGTGGCGGTGCATACCGTAGCAATTACATTTGTGAAAACTGTGGGAGACACAAGCAGCTACGATTACTACTTGATCCTTAAGTTCACTGGTTTGAACTGCGCGCTTGGTCGGTAGGCAGGCCGCCAAGCCATATAATGATTATTGATTACTTTAGCCACGGGAGTTGCGCCTGTGGGCTTATGTTGTTGGTGTTGGTGGATGCAGGAACTCACATGGCTCACACAACATAAACTCTGTGTTTTGTGTTGTGTGCATGCTGACGCTGAGTGTGGCTGGGTGGTTGTTTACTTATTACTATAGGCCATTCACAATCCGCTCGGTTTCTGTTTTGTGCAAAATTTTTCGATTCTCTTAGATCCGTTCGTTTCTAGCTACCGTACTCGACATAGTCTTTAGTTTCTCAACACGAAAACACTATCTATCTACTACGGTAGCCAATTTTCAGAGATGAAATGGAAGTAGCGGCGCTGCTGTTTTTCGCTAAAAAGTAAGAAAACGTTCGGCAATAGTGGGATACTATCCCCCATTAGCGAAAACCTACCTGATTTAAGCTGAGGTTAGATCCTAAAATTCCTAAAGATAGATCCTAAAGGTACGTTTAACTTCATCCCAAGCCTAATCTCCAATCAATGTAGAAGCCTAAAACTTGTTCACAGTGCTGAACAGAAGCTGGTACTTCCAAATTGGTGGGGGGTTAGTGTCGATGTATCAAAATCGGAGCATCAGTGCGTCATGCATAAGTGAAATGCATGCTGCTTCCCTCGCAATTCTGCAGCGAAACCTAGCTTAGCCTGTACAGGGTATAGGCCTTCTGGGCGTTTTCAACCAAAATGTCCGCCACTAGCACTGCTGACAGCGTAAGTTGATTTGAATTTGATGATTGTTTATCGTATTAATGCGCGACACAAAATCTTGTGATAGAACTGTAAAAATTTTCCAAAGTCACAAAACAACCTAGAAGAAATGGCTAAACAAGTTCTGGTCCTTCCCCATCCAGTTGAAGCCTTAGGCAAAGCCATCTGCCATTTGGCCAAGAATAACGAGCTTGAAAGAGAGACCAAGGGTTCTCTGATGAGCATTTGTGTGGCACTTCAGATTCCTTATCCAAAACAACGGGACAAGACGGCTCTGGCTAACCACTGGCTACAGAATTAACAGTTTGGTAATGTAGGTGCTTGTTTTTCCCACAGTTTCACAAACATAATTGCTGTATTATGCACCGCCACTACAAACTAAATCAAAAATATCGATCAGCATCTTTTTTCATTTGAAAACCAAAATCATCCCTACTTACAATTATAAAAGTATTCGTAATTCTTAAGCGGGTTTAGTTAGCGAGCTGAAATTCCGCCTATAGACCGGCACGGTTGTCTGTTTTAAAACTTATAACCAAAATATAAATCTTTTCTCCTAGTCAAAAGTTACACAGCTAATTCATGCAAAAAAGCTGGAAAAACTTGAGTATTTTTCAGTTTTTGCGAGTTTTCTACCCTTCACAGTGTCTGTCCCAAGCTGGAAATAATTTTAAACGAAAGTTCTCGATGAGGCGAATCGAATGAAGTATAAAACATTAAATTTCAAAATGCTGCCCGCTGTATGCGCCCGTTTGAAAATTGTGCTCTGTTTCAAATTTTCAAATCCACCGCTGTATGCTAATTTTCGGCCGATTTAAAATCTGATGACTTCTAAAGAAAGGATATTTTCGGGGCTCTCTGATGAAGTATAACCGAGGTCTCTGTCTCTTAAAATGGTGGAGAAGTGTGATCAAATCCAATTTTTGTCATTTTTGAAATTCGGTTTTTTGAAAAAAGTAGGGTTCAGGAAATCGCGAATTGCACCCTTCCCAGTGGTCGGAGCGACCTGGGAGTGCCACCATTCAATTCGATACAAAATTTTACAATAGAAAAAGTGGCTTTAATCAAATTCAAAATTTCGTCTGTCCAAGGTTGTAACGCTTCTGCAGACAACGACAATTAAGCCTAAGCCTCGCCTAAACCTATGCTTCGTTACAAGTTGTTTAGCTAAAAAATAAATTACCGACAGAGTTTGTCCTTGTGTTGTTCAGTCTTGTTTGCAAAGTCCTCCTGGCATGTCTCCAGTTCTTTCCGGCATTTCTGTCGCGTACTATTGAAACAATCCCAATTTTTGACGATCACTAAATAAGGACAAGTCTCGGAGACAAAAAGAAAAACAACCCCGCAGATTTTTTACTGTACACAGCCGAAAATCTCAACTGATTCGAATGAATCTTTGCTAAATGGTAGATAGTGTAGCGATTAAAACAACCCAGCAGATTTTTTTCTTTTGCAGACCGATTTCAATGAATACTTTTTGATCCAATCCGAGCCGATGTGCGGTCCTACGACAGACCTATGTGGTCCATTTCGCAACAAGAGCGATTCCATACGCATTTAATAATAAAACAGATTTCCACTGCCGAGAGCTAGTGAGACTTTTCCGGAGAAGAAACCGAGTGTGTGTCAAGCCTCCTTAGGCCTCAGCAGTGTAGTAGGAAAAGAATCTGTTTTATTATGAAGTGCAAATCATAAAAAATCATAAAAATCGCACTCGTTCATTGCCAAAATCACTGTTTTGACTTTGAGAGTAAATATCTCAGGAATTAGGCAGCTGAGTATTTTGACAAAAATTTCGTTTATCTTTTAAGAATTGATTTATCTTTTATTTAAAAAAAAAGATTCGCTCAAAGCAGTTGAGCAAAAGAAAAAATCTACTTTGGTTGTCTTCTGTCGGATCCCATCTATTATGCAGATGACCGCTGATAAAAGACAAGATGAAGAAGAGAACAAACCATCGTAAGCTTTGCCACATTGGAACTGCAGTTCGTCGGCAAAAAGATTGTAGAGATGTGCATCTGAGGCTGGAACACCCATCGCCTCCAAGCCCGAAACAGTCAGGCATTGGTTGATCTGCTCCTGCCCCATGCATGTGATGTAGCTCTTTGCTGCTCTAGATGCCATTATGCTACTGCTTAGTGAGTACGTACAGTACGCACAGTATGTACGGTGTACATCAGTGGCCCATCCAGGGAGGTGTGGGGTGGGGTGGGTACACCAGGGTTGGAGAGGTGTGTTTTTCTCCAATTTTACACGAAGCCCAACCAGGCCATTATAAACTACTAAACCTTGTAATTTCAGTTAATTTTAAGCTTGGAATGCGTTTTAAACGCGTTTTTGAAGGCTAATTTTGCTAAATTTTCTTACCCTCGTTGAGCAGCGGGCCCAACCAGGCACTTTCAAAATTTTACACCCCCTTTCCAAAATCCTGGATACGCCACTGCCAAGCCAAGGCGGTCCGGACCTGTTACATGTAAGCCCTCTGGACCCTATTCTGACGGAAACCCCCTATCAGCTGCCCCCAAGGCGGTCCGGACCTGTTACATGTATGCCCTCTGGACCCTATTCTGTCGGAAACCCCGTATCAGCTGCCCCCAAGGCGGTCCGGACCTGTTACATGTATGCCCTCTGGACCCTATTCTGACGGAAACCCCCTATCAGCTGCCCCCAAGGCGGTCCGGACCTGTTACATGTATGCCCTCTGGACCCTATTCTGACGGAAACCCCCTATCAGCTGCCCCCAAGGCGGTCCGGACCTGTTACATGTATGCCCTCTGGACCCTATTCTGTCGGAAACCCCGTATCAGCTGCCCCCAAGGCGGTCCGGACCTGTTACATGTATGCCCTCTGGACCCTATTCTGTCGGAAACCCCGTATCAGCTGCCCCCAAGGCGGTCCGGACCTGTTACATGTATGCCCTCTGGACCCTATTCTGACGGAAACCCCGTATCAGCTGCCCCCAAGGCGGTCCGGACCTGTTACATGTATGCTCTCTGGACCCTATTCTGTCGGAAACCCCGTATCAGCTGCCCCCAAGGCGGTCCGGATCTGTTACATGTATGCCCTCTGGACCCTATTCTGACGGAAACCCCGTATCAGCTGCCCCCAAGGCGGTCCGGACCTGTTACATGTATGCCCTCTGGACCCTATTCTGACGGAAACCCCCTATCTGCTGCCCCCAAGGCGGTCCGGACCTGTTACATGTATGCCCTCTGGACCCTATTCTGACGGAAACCCCCTATCAGCTGCCCCCAAGGCGGTCCGGACCTGTTACATGTATGCTCTCTGGACCCTATTCTGTCGGAAACCCCGTATCAGCTGCCCCCAAGGCGGTCCGGAGCTGTTACATGTATGCCCTCTGGACCCTATTCTGACGGAAACCCCCTATCAGCTGCCCCCAAGGCGGTCCGGACCTGTTACATGTATGCCCTCTGGACCCTATTCTGTTGGAATCCCCTTATCAGCTGCCCCCAAGGCGGTCCGGACCTGTTACATGTATGCACTCTGGACCCTATTCTGACGGAAACCCCGTATCAGCTGCCCCCCAGGCGGTCCGGACCTGTTACATGTATGCCCTCTGGACCCTATTCTGACAGAAACCCCGTATCAGCTGCCCCCTAGGCGGTCCGGACCTGTTACATGTATGCCCTCTGGACCCAATTCTGACGGAAACCCCCTATCAGCTGCCCCCAAGGCGGTCCGGACCTGTTACATGTATGCCAACGGGACCCGATTCTGTCGGAAACCCCGACGCAGCTGCCGCCAAGGCGGTCCGGACCTGTTACATGTATGCCCTCTGGACCCTATTCTGACGGAAACCCCCGATCAGCTGCCCCCAAGGCGGTCCGGACCTGTTACATGTATGCCCTCTGGACCCTATTCTGTCGGAAACCCCGTATCAGCTGCCCCCAAGGCGGTCCGGACCTGTTACATGTATGCCCTCTGGACCCTATTCTGACGGAAACCCCCTATCAGCTGCCCCCAAGGCGGTCCGGACCTGTTACATGTATGCCCTCTGGACCCTATTCTGACAGAAACCCCGTATCAGCTGCCCCCAAGGCGGTCCGGACCTGTTACATGTATGCCCTCTGGACCCTATTCTGACGGAAACCCCCTATCAGCTGCGCCCAAGGCGGTCCGGACCTGTTACATGTATGCCCTCTGGACCCTATTCTGTTTGAAACCCCGTATCAGCTGCCCCCAAGGCGGTCCGGACCTGTTACATGTATGCCCTCTGGACCCTATTCTGACGGAAACCCCCTATCAGCTGCCCCCAAGGCGGTCCGGACCTGTTACATGTATGCCCACTGGACCCTATTCTGTCGGAAACCCCGTATCAGCTGCACCCAAGGTGGTCCGGACCTGTTACATTTATGCCCTCTGGACCCTATTCTGACGGAAACCCCGTATCAGCTGCCCCCAAGGCGGTCCGGACCTGTTACATGTATGCCCTCTGGACCCTATTCTGACAGAAACCCCGTATCAGCTGCCCCCAAGGCGGTCCGGACCTGTTACATGTATGCCCTCTGGACCCTATTCTGACGGAAACCCCCTATCAGCTGCCCCCAAGGCGGTCCGGACCTGTTACATGTATGCCCTCTGGACCCTATTCTGACGGAAACCCCCTATCAGCTGCCCCCAAGGCGGTCCGGACCTGTTATATGTATGCCCTCAAGACCCTATTCTGTGGGAAACCCTGTATCAGCTGCCCCCAAGGCGGTCCGGACCTGTTACATGTATGCCCTCTGGACCCTATTCTGACGGAAACCCCGTATCAGCTGCCCCCAAGGCGGTCCGGACCTGTTACGTGTATGCCCTCTGGACCCTATTCTGACCGAAACCCCGTATCAGCTGCCCCCAAGGCGGTCCGGACCTGTTACATGTATGCCCTCTGGACCCTATTCTGACGGAAACCCCACATCTGCTCCGCCGCGGCGGTGCGGTGCTGTTAGATGTATGCCCTCTGGACCCTATTCTGACGGAAACCCCGTATCAGCTGCCCCCAAGGCGGTCCGGACCTGTTACATGTATGCCCTCTGGACCCTATTCTGACGGAAACCCCTTATCAGCTGCCCCCAAGGCGGTCCGGACCTGTTACATGTATGCCCTCTGGACCCTAGTCTGTAGGACACCACGTATCACCAGCCACCCAGCCGGTCCGCACCTGTTACATGTATGCCCTCTGGACCCTATTCTGACGGAAACCGCCTATCTGCTGCCCCCAAGGCGGTCCGGACCTGTTACATGTATGCCCTCTGGACCCTATTCTGTGGGAAACCCCCTATCAGCTGCCCCCAAGGCGGTCCGGACCTGTTACATGTATGCCCTCTGGACCCTATTCTGTGGGAAACCCTGTATCAGCTGCCCCCAAGGCGGTCCGGACCTGTTCTATGTATGCCCTCTGGACCCTATTCTGACAGAAACCCCGTATCAGCTGCCCCCAAGGCGGTCCGGACCTGTTACATGTATGCCCTCTGGACCCTATTCTGACGGAAACCCCGTATCAGCTGCCCCCAAGGCGGTCCGGACCTGTTACATGTATGCCCTCTGGACCCTATTCTGACAGAAACCCCGTATCAGCTGCCCCCAAGGCGGTCCGGACCTGTTACATGTATGCCCTCTGGACCCTATTCTGACTGAAACCCCCTATCAGCTGCCCCCAAGGCGGTCCGGACCTGTTACATGTAGGCCCTCTGGACCCTATTCTGTCGGAAACCCTGTATCAGCTGCCCCCACGCCGGTCCGGACCTGTTACATGTATGCCCGCTGGACCCTATTCTGACGGAAACCCCGTATCAGCTGCCCCCAAGGCGGTCCGGACCTGTTACATGTATGCCCTCTGGACCCTATTCTGTGGGAAACCCTGTATCAGCTGCCCCCAAGGCGGTCCGGACCTGTTACATGTATGCCCTCTGGACCCTATTCTGAGGGAAACCCCCTATCAGCTGCCACCAAGGCGGTCCGGACCTGTTACATGTATGACCTCTGGACCCTATTCTGTCGGAAACCCCGTATCGGCTGCCCCCAAGGCGGTCCGGACCTGTTACATGTATGCCCTCTGGACCCTATTCTGACGGAAACCCCACATCTGCTGCCCCCCACGCGGTCCGGACCTGTTTCATGTATGCCCTCTGTACCATATTCTGACGGAAACCCCGTATCAGCTGCCCCCAAGGCGGTCCGGACCTGTTACATGTATGCCCTCTGGACCCTATTCTGACGGAAACCCCGTATCTGCTGCCCCCAAGGCGGTCCGGACCTGTTACATGTATGCCCTCTGGACCCTATTCTGACGGAAACCCCGTATCAGCTGCCCCCAAGGCGGTCCGGACCTGTTACATGTATGCCCTCTGGACCCTATTCTGACGGAAACCCCGTATCAGCTGCCCCCAAGGCGGTCCGGACCTGTTACATGTATGCCCTCTGGACCCTATTCTGACAGAAACCCCGTATCAGCTGCCCCCAAGGCGGTCCGGACCTGTTACATGTATGCCCTCTGGACCCTATTCTGACGGAAACCCCGTATCAGCTGCCCCCAAGGCGGTCCGGACCTGTTACATGTATGCCCTCTGGACCCTATTCTGACGGAAACCCCATATCTGCTGCCCCCAAGGCGGTCCGGACCTGTTACATGTATGCCCTTTGGACCCTATTCTGACGGAAACCCCGTATCAGCTGCCCCCAAGGCGGTCCGGACCTGTTACATGTATGCCCTCTGGACCCTATTCTGACGGAAACCCCGTATCAGCTGCCCCCAAGGCGGTCCGGACCTGTTACATGTATGCCCTCTGGACCCTATTCTGAGGGAAACCCCCTATCAGCTGCCCCCAAGGCGCAGTGGCGTATCCAGGGGAGTGTAGGGTGTGTACACCCCCCTTTGCGGTGGAGGTAGGAAGAAAAAGTCTGTCAAAAATATAAGAAACCAATGAATTATGTACTAAAACTGTCTATTTTGTGCTCAGAATGCCTTCTAAATGCGTTTTTGAAGGCCAAATTTTCAAAATTTTCTCGCCCTGGTCGGGCAGAAGCCCAACCAGGCCATTATAAACTACTAAAACTTGTAATTTCAGTTAATTTTAAGCTCGGAATGCGTTTTAAACGCGTTTTTGAAGGCTAATTTTGCTAAATTTTCTTACCCTGGTTGGGCAGCGGCCCAATCAGGCACTTTCAAAATTTTACACCGCCCCCCTTTCCAAAATCCTGGATACGCCACTGCCAAGGCGGTCCGGACCTGTTACATGTATGCCCTCTGGACCCCATTCTGACGGAAACCCCGTATCAGCTGCCCCCAAGGCGGTCCGGACCTGTTACATGTATGCCCTCTGGACCCTATTCTGACGGAAACCCCCTATCAGCTGCCCCCAAGGCGGTCCGGACCTGTTACATGTATGCCCTCTGGACCCTATTCTGACGGAAACCCCATATCTGCTGCCCCCAAGGCGGTCCGGACCTGTTACATGTATGCCCTCTGGACCCTATTCTGACGGAAACCCCCTATCAGCTGCCCCCAAAGCGGTCCGGACCTGTTACATGTATCCCCTCTGGACCCTCTTCTGTCGGAAACCCTCTATCTGCTGCCCCCAACGCGGTCCGGAACTGTTACATGTATGCCCTCTGGACCCTATTCTGACGGAAACCCCATATCTGCTGCCCCCAAGGCGGTCCGGACCTGTTACATGTATGCCCTCTGGACCCTATTCTGACGGAAACCCCCTATCAGCTGCCCCCAAAGCGGTCCGGAACTGTTACATGTATGCCCTCTGGACCCTATTCTGATGGAAACCCCGTATCAGCTGCCCCCAAGGCGGTCCGGACCTGTTACATGTATGCCCTCTGGACCCTATTCTGACGGAAACCCCATATCTGCTGCCCCCAAGGCGGTCCGGACCTGTTACATGTATGCCCTCTGGACCCTATTCTGACGGAAACCCCCTATCAGCTGCCCCCAAAGCGGTCCGGACCTGTTACATGTATGCCCTCTGGACCCTATTCTGACGGAAACCCCCTATCAGTTCCCCCCAAAGCGGTCCGGACCTGTTACATGTGTGACAGTGTAGTATACAAACCAACCGGCAGATAAACTTGAATCCAGCCTGACCCTGTTGCAGAATTAAATCAGAGATAAATTTTGCAAACTCCTCTGCAGTTTTCGGTTCCACCTTCACGCCCAAGTCTTTGAGGAAGGCCGTATTGCAGCTGTTGAATTTGTCGACGTCGCATTTTTTGGGCTCTAGCTCTTCGCACAATTCTTCCTGTATCATGGCGAACTTGCCTATTCCAATCGGTTGCAGAAAGTTTGGCATTTCGGCCAATTGGCAAGACACGAGAGTGGCTGCAAATTGCAAGATGCGGAGAAAATAGTCGATTTTTGCTTTTTCACCATTTAGCATATTTGCTACAAATTTGGACGGATCGATTGCAAGCTATAATAAAGCTTACCAAGTGCAAGCAGCAAAAGTGACTTGAGTAACATGGTTGGTTTCAGGGATGGATATTTTTCTGAAAAAACCGCGGCCTGTTTTTTCCGGTTTTTTTCCCGAAAACGCGGAAAAAATTCCAGCTCAAGTTTTCGGCATCCTATCCTGGTTTTATGACTTCTAACGCTTTCTAGCGCCTTCCTCAGGCTTTTCAGACCAGAAATACACGTGTTACATAGATAGAAACAGGCATGAAACAATGCCTGACAGGTTCCATCAATAAACACTATATGAAAAATTTCTTGAAACAGTTTGTATTTTTGTTTTTCGTTTTTCATCATGCCAAATTTGGTATGTTCTGTTGTTCTCTAACAGTTTTGAGTCAGTATGACCTATTGCACATCGCGAAAGTCCATTTTTAACAGAAGAAATGACATAAATTAGCTAATTTTAGCTTGAGTTTTTGCCCTGATTTATGTTTTTCCGACCATTAGAAAGAATCCGTTTTTTTTTTCGGAAAAAAAACGAAAAAAGGAAAAAACACACGCAGATCCCTGGTTGGTTTTTAGTAAAGAGCGACTGTTAGATGAAGACAAGCCAACGACGCTCTTATTGCTAGGCTCTTCGATTTATTTGCAGAAAGGTATGAAACAAACTGTTTTGAGCAGCACTTAAAAGGCAATTGCATGTGATTAAACCTTGAATCACAAAAAGGCTAGGCACACAGACAAATAACAATAGTACAAAAGAAAGGTTATATAAATCACGATCCGATTCCGATCCGATTTGCGGGGGCTTCCGGCCTAGTACGATCAGACTCGAGGTCAATTTCGCCACCCCCGTGATTCGTCATCTCGGACGTTGCCCTTCTTTCACTGCCAGCCACTCCTAGCCATGCTGCTGGTCGCTGGTGACCAGGAGGGCGGCCGGCGTGTTGATGCCATGATGCTAACAGCTCCCGACGGCCGCCGGTGCCCCATATACCAGAGGGCTTCCAGCATAGTTGGTTTCTCAGACAGCTTCTGACATCGCAGATCTTCTTCCCAACGCGGCATGCTTTGTGGAGTGCCTTCGGTGCAAAGGCAGATCCAGTCGGTTCCCATTTTACCTACTCGCTGTCACCAGCTTTCGTTGGCCTGGCCTGGGTGGAGCTTTGTGCCGACGACCAACTCTTTGCAGCAAGAAACTTGCGGCCTAAACCACTACACCAACTGTGCCGGCTTAATCAGGATGTTACGCCTACGAAGGATTTTCAAATCATAACACATAATAACGGCACCACCAAGCAAAGAGTTAAGATGCTTTTTTCTAAACCGATTGGCAACATTGCGCGTAAAAGTCAAACATTTATTAAATTTAGAGCCGCATACAATGTATATTTGTTAAGGAAAGCAAATATTGTAGAAATAAATGGAGCTAATATAAATAATGATAAGATAGGCAACGAATAACTGATATAAGCGCAATATCCAGAAGATGCATAGTATGAATATCGAGTGTCTAATGACTTTAATTAGACACAGACTAGTAATACTGGGAACTGTAGAAAGCACCACAAGTACATAGTAGTACAGGGGGTGACCCTAGCCAAATTTGCATTTTCAGCGATTTATATGCTTCAGTCACCAAGTGTCAGTCAAAAATGACTTTGATTGAGTCCACAAATCGTTTACTTTGAAATAAACAGTATTGGTAAGCACTAATATGGACCCAGAATTGTACCATTTTCAATATTTTTAATTGTAAAAAACATGTTTCGGAAAGACGCCGCAAAACAGACAAAAACCCACTTTAGTTTGGTGTAAAATCAAAGTAGTTCTTGATATTTTTCTTGTTCTTTGCTCCATAAGAGAGGTATTGTACTGTCATAATTTTCACCTTGACGAAACTGTAGAATTTGTCTTGCATCAAGCAGAGATTTTCTAACTGACACCTGATACCAGTTCACAATTTCAGAGAAAAGGATTGTTTGTCTTCTAAAGAGCTAAAAATGAAACAAAGTTATAAAAGATTTATTTGATAACCGCAAAAATGTGGAAAATAAGCTTGAAAAGCCTGCTGTTTATAAGAAACGTAGTCATAGTCAAACGGTTTGACTATCTGGTCTTCGTTTGGCTACGTATTTATGATAGCGAAGGTAGTCAAATTTTGACTTTGACTACCTGTCGGTTTGACTGCGATATCACAAAAGTATTAACTATGACTTTGACTAGTAGTCATAACAACACTAGTATGACACCAGTCCTGGGGGTCCCTGGTGTGCAAATAATAGTTAATAAATAAAAAATAAATAAATTTTAACTTAACTTCTCCTTATCAATCAAATCCGTATTTACATTGATGTATGCGCACTGGTACTGTGGGAAACATATATGTTTTATGTATATGTTTTAAAACATAAATATGTTTGTTTTTGGGAAAACATATATGTTTATGTTTCTCAATATGTTTGCATGTCAAATATGTTTTGTATTTAAATGTTTTGAGGCCAATGTGTTTCTGGAAACATATACATATTTTTGCTATGGGAATTCATGATTTCAAGACTTTTGGTTGCTGTTTGACAGCAAACTTTACCAAAATCTGACTTTCACTTAAACTTATTGAATCTTAGTATGCTATCTAAATTGTTACAAACCGTTTTAAACAGGAAATTTAGAATCTCAAGCTTGAATTATCGAAAATTAAGACAAAATTTAACTGAATAAGCGTATTTTACACAAATACGTTTTATGTTTAAAAATATGTGCATATTCAATTTTCAGAAACATATACAGTAACTATATGTGTTATTTATATGTTTGATTGGCGAAAAACATATATGTATAGTTATATTAAGAGCCGGTTTTTCTAAGGGTCGACCCTTCCCGGACAAATCTCAACTTCATCTCTCCGATTTGGCTAAAATTTTGTATTTTGGTATAATTTAACCTAAAAAGATGTTTTATCACCTTCCCGGTCGTTTTTGTGAGACTCAATTTTTCGACCCAACTTCAGATCTCGGTTTATAACTCTGGAACTAGTGAACGTAGAAACTTGCAGATTGCATATTTACAATCACATGAGCGTTCTCTTTGAAACGATACCCCACACGACTGAATTCGAGAGAAAAATTTTTTTTCGAACCCCTTCTGGGCCAAATTTGACCCCCCTAAAAGTGCGACTACCGCTATTTTATTTCATAAAAATGTAGCGCTATTTATTCGCTTTTGATAGCACAAAAAAAATCGAGAAAAAAAATGGGCGTCTAATTGAGTTTTTGGGCCTTGTAAGTTGTCAGGTCGAAAATTTGCCCAATATAAAATTGCCTTGTAAAGAGCATATCTTTGTCAATTTTGCACCGAGTTCAGTGATTTTTTGCACACATATTGCACTATATCCCTGGCACATACTGCACTGTTCACTTGGCGCCAGTTCTACGTTTTTTGGTCACATTTCAAGATACATTAGTTTGCAAAGCAAATAGAATTTTCTGATAAACTGCAGTATCTTTCTGATAATTCGACAGTTGCTACTTTGTTACTGTCTTTTTTACCGTCTTGTCACTAGCTACCACTACGTACCTACAACTAGACATGGGGGAATGGGGCTGAAGGGGAGGTTGACCCCCTCTGGCTCTGACCTACCCCCCCCCTTCAGCCGGCCTCTACCCTCTCAATTTTCTTTATGGAAAAATTTTGTATAGAAAATTATGAAAAAAGCATGCCTAGATGCCTAGATTAGGTGTAAATTAGCTCAGAATAGCTTATTTATTTTTATCTAAAAATAAGCAAAAACCTTGATTTTAGTCAAAAATCGGACTTTTTTTACTTACTGTGACATCCCCTCAACCCCCCGCAGGCGCTCCCACCCCCATCAGCCCCCTCAGGAATCGAAAATTCCACCCCTCCCCATCAGCCGAAATGCTTGCCCATGTCTACCTACAACCATTTCAGAATCCAGATTTATGTATTTATTACTGAACATAGCGTGCAACAGGACGGACAGGAGTCTAATTATCTAAAATACGCCAAGTGCGTATAAACCGCATTCCATTTAGACTTCGCGCACTGACTGGAATTTTGGTCTTGTAAAACGTGTGCCCTGGAATAACATTCATTGAGATATGAGATAGACCTGAAATGAATTTTTGTTGGTATGTACTTTCTATGTAGGCACTTTTGTATGCATACCAAATGTCATCCGGTTTTGAGATGTCCAGATCGTCAAGAAATAGTTGCACTGATGCTATCTCACCAATATAATCACCCCAAAATGTGTAGGCCGTATTGGTATCTATCAGGAACAATAGGATTCCTTGGTAACTGAACTGGAGCCAGCCTTCCTTTCTTCCCCCATGAAAGCCCGTTGGGTTAGTTTTTTCGGTAATTAAAAGAGCTTTGAAACTTGCCATTAGGCGTAACATACTAAGTGGGCAGCCGAGTAGCTCAAAAGGCACTAAAATTGAAGCATTTCAAAAACATACATATAAGGTGCATCCATTTGTCGCGCGATCTGCTAAAATCTGTGTCCTTTTACAACTGATTCAATACTTTGATGCTAGAAGGTGCGGATTTCTTAACTATCACATTTTTGAAATTCTTCAATTTTAGTACGTTTTAAGCTGCTGTGCTTCCTACCTAGTAAGTTACAGTATACCTAATGGCAACACCAATCATTTCTGCAAGTTTCAAAGCCCTATTCTTTGAATTACCGAAAAAATTAGAATTTGCATGGACCACTATGATTCTTAGTTTTCGGGTCACAAAACCCATAGAAGTTGGAATTTTCGCACCAAACTTGGAAAATATGAAGCATTAATTTTTGCTTGAAATTTGGGTAAAATCGATAAAGAACTGACCGAAAACGGAACGTTTGAGTGAAGGTAAAAAAAGCGACTGGGACTGGCGCCAAGCAAGAGCCAGCAAGGTCAAATTTGTGCGGTATGTGCCAGGGACACAGTGCAATATGTTTGCAAAAAATCACTGAACTCGGTGCAAAATTGACAAAGATATGCTCTTTACAAGGCAATTTTATATTGGGCAAATTTTCGACCTGACAACTTTCAAGGCCCAAAAACTCAATTAGACGCCCATTTTTTTTCTCAATTTTTTTTGTGCTATCAAAAGCGAATAAATAGCGCTACATTTTTATGAAATAAAATAGCGGTAGTCGCACTTTTAGGGGGGTCAAATTTGGCCCAGAAGGGGTTCGAAAAAAAATTTTTCTCTCGAATTCGGTCTTGTAGGGTATTGTTTGAAAGGGAACGCTCATGTGATTGTAAATATGCAATCTGCAAGTTTCTACGTTCACTAGTTCCAGAGTTATAAACCGAGATCTGAAGTTGGGTCGAAAAATTGAGTCTCACAAAAACGACCGGGAAGGTGATAAAACATCTTTTTAGGTTAAATTATACCAAAATACAAAATTTTAGCCAAATCGGAGAGATAAAGTTGAGATTTGTCCGGAGGTTAAGGAGCAAAAGTCGATTCCTACAAAAACCGGCTCTTAATATGTTTTAAAAATTTCGATATTTTCCCACTATACGCACTGACCGGCTTTAAAATTACGTGCCGTACATGGAAACAGTTCTCTTAGCCAAAATTATTGTAAGAGACGATTGTCACTTGACTTGAGTTTGAGTAGAACGAAAAAGTAATTTCAGAAAATTGCTTTGAACTATAAGTCCCATTGCTTTTTATGAGTTTTAGTCCTCTACCTTGGAGATTCCTAAATCCTGAACCTTGAACCTTGGAAATTTTCTGTTTATAGACTTTGCAAAATAGGAAATACCGAACTTTTTTCCTGAAAATACCGAATAAATACCGGCATACCGGATTTTTTTCGAATACCTACCCATACCGAACAGATTTCTGTACGAACAGATTACCCATACCGAACAGATTTCTGAAAATCCCATACCCAAACAACACTTGTTGGGATTTAGGATTTTAGCCTCAAGCCCAATTTTTGGTCAACCCCGGCCTGATTCTGCAGGATTTTGAAACGCTGAAACCTTTTTCGGGTTGGAAAGTGAAAAAAATTCAGAGCGCTGTAAATGCTACTGGCGATCTAGATATTCTTTCCAGACCGTTTATAAGTTTAGCGCAAACCGTTTGTGTCATGTTCCGATTGAGAACGAAAGAAAATGAACAAAACCACCTGATTGATATTGTAGAATAGCGTTCAGAAGTACATGCGTAGAACGTACAGTATTAGCAATTTACATTGGTGCGGTTGATTATCATGGGGTTGTCCATAAACGACGTCGTTCCAGAGGGGGGAGGGGGGATCGGCTGAAATGCAACGATAGACGACGCACTAGGAGGGGGAGGGGGTTAGCAAAACACGACGTCGCTTTTTTCAGAATTTTTGGATACTTGAATTGCATTATTTTCGATTTGTACATTCTGTCAAACGTTTCTGCATACAGGAAAGCTTCCCAGAGTGGTTGTAGGGATTCATTCAATTAATTGCGCTGTATGGTAATACAGTACTGTATGTACTGCCGTTTTATCGGGGAGGGGGTAAACCGAAAACGACGTCGCCGTATGGCGGGGGTCCCCAAGAAACGACGCATGGCGATTTTGGGGGAGGGGGGCCGAAAAAGCGGGATTTTGGAACGACGTCGTTTATGGAAGCCCCTTTGCTGTTAAACGGTTCTTTTATGCATGCATTGCTGACTGAGGCTTTCTGTTCAGCAAAGCAAAACTATACGACGGCAGCTGATAAGACTGAATTTTGTCGACGCCCTGTTGTCTCTTATCAATTCGTCTATTGACTACATTTCATATAAAAGCCAGTGCTGTAAAACTTTCATCACTTCCTTCCAACAGTCGTCTAGCCTTCCTGTCTGTCTGCCTGTCCTTCCATCCGTAGCGAACGATGGGAATTTGGTCGGATTTGTTTCAATTTTTTGCAGACACTGTCACCAGCGACCGAAGATCGTCTATCAGCTCGTATGAGTATGACAGACAAAGTGACTGAATGTTTCAAAGTAGTCATTCAAATAAATCCTATAACTTCAGTGGTTCCCTATCTCAATCGCAGTCTGAACCGCCGCGTCAGTGGCTCAGTGGGTAGCTCGCTGCCTCTGAGTCACGGCGGCCGCTGCATCCCTAGTGGTTGTAGTGGTTCATCCTCTCGGCGTGGCAAGTTTCTTGCTGCAAAGAGTTGGTCGTCGGCACAACGCTCCACCCAGGCCACCGAAAACTGGTTACAGTGAGTAGGTAAAATGGGAACCAACTGGATCTGCCGTTGCACCGAAAGCCGCTCCTAAAAGCATGCCGCGTTGGAGGGAAGATCAACGACGTCAGGAGCCGTCTGAGAAACCAGCATTACGGCCTATACCGGTTTACTCCTCCTCGGCCGGGCGGCCGCTGGGAGCTGTCAGAACCATGACGTCACCAACAGCATGGCTTCAGTGGCTTGGCAGTGAAAGAAGGGCAAACGTCCGAGATGACGATATAAGGGGTAACGAAATGGACCGTGCAGGTCTGATCGTAGGGCCGTACATTGTACGACCCCCGCCCCGCCAGATCGGATCGGATCGGATCGCAGTCTGAACCTGATCAACTTCGATGACGGGCTTGAGAGAGCGGAAAAAATGGCAGAGTCGCAAGTGCAAAGCCAGCGCGAGTTCACTGCCGGCCTTCGCTACGTAGGGGACCGATTCGAAGGTGGAATGTGTGCAGTGGGCAGATCATACGTAGAAGGAAGTCGCCATCTGCACCAAGCAACCGTGGAGATTAAGTCAACTACAATCATAATTGCAGTGGCAGCAATCAGCATTGCTCTCATTGCATGCTTGTACCCTCTAGTACGTGTACAGTAGGGGCTTTGGCTTTTTGTATTTTTTTGCTTATTTTTACAGTCGCCGTTTATGTTGCCGACACTATATAAGGTGTAAAACGAAGACTATAATGTACATGCACATAGTTGTAGTAGCTCATGAATAAAGAAAATCAAGAAAATTATCAATATGCTGCTGTATATAGGCATGACCAATGGTTTTCAAAAATTCACGCTACAGTAAAACTATTATGCTAAAAGGGTCGATAGCATGACCGGATACGATAATTTACGCAAAAAACCGCACTTGATTTCATGAAAAATTAGAAAAATGCGATCTAAAAACATCCGTCTGCGAAGAACTTTTGTATGGCGCACTTGGTACCATTTTTAATTATGGGCAACAGATTTGAATAACTCGCGCTACAAGCAAAATTTATGCTAAAACGGCAATAGCATGACCGGATGCGATTATTTACGCAAAAAACCGCACTTAATTTCAAGAAGAATTGGAGAAATGCGGGTTCAAAACAGCCGCGTGGGTCAAATCGCGTAAATTAGTGTTTATAACTTGGTCGCCGTCCCAGCGGTGGCTGATTTTCTATGGCGCGAGTTACGAACGTGAAACCAACTTGATTGTTTAAAATCTACTAGAAAGATGTGAATGTTCGTCGCCCAGCTAAATTAATGCAAAAAAGTATGATTGGAAGTGTTGGGTACAATAAAAGCCTGAAATGGCAAAAATTAAGGGTTACAGAAACTTCAACACCGTTTGTGGGGTTAACGGCAAAGAGCAGAGAGCCAATTCTTATATCATTCGAAAGTCTGAAGTCTACTGTGCACGGAACCGATTGAACATCTTGCGCCGAATTCGTCGTTTTTTCACAAGAACGAGGAACATGAAAAAAAATCCACGAAAATGCCCATTTTCAGTAGTTAAGAAAGAATCAAATTTGTGGGGACCATGCCGAAGTGCGGAAAGAAAAAAAGCGGTGCTATATAGGTAACGAGTTGCGCTGATTTTAAAGCCGGTTGAATAAAATTTGAATTAACTCTCCTTTTAGCAGAAAATGGCCATTGAAAAACGACGAATTCAGTTTTCGAGAGGAAAATGCCCTTTAACGGCCGAATTATGATTCAAAATGCATCTTATTCGATAGCTCACACTCTGTTTCATATAAATACATCACATCCCCCTATCAATAACGGAACACAAAAAAGCATTTGCGCTTAAAGTTGCAAAAACCGTTTTGGACCACTTCTTGGCTGTGATTTTGTATTTTCTATTCCGCGCCGCGCGGACGTGCTTTGGCCATCCCTACTGTATACAGATGTTATTTGAATAAAAATGTCATTTTACATGGAATTGAACGCTAAAATTTCTGCTCTAACTCTTAAAAAATTGAAATTTCGGGGGGTAGCCAAATTATTATGTAATTAGGGGAGGGTTAAGGAAATTATTACGGGCGATTATCAGGGGGAGGGGGTCCGAAATTGGGCAAAAATGCCATCACGTAATTTTTGCATGCCCCCTAGGGAGAAGTCGAATTCCGTCTCCCCCTAGGACTTCAGGGAATGTGATTTAGATTTATATTTAGATTCGGAATCCGTAACGCGCCGTATAAAAGGTCATGATTTACTCGTGTGATTTACAATTGTTGTCTACAGTACTAACCCATGCATTTTCGTGTTGAGTTGTGATGGCAGTGGCCGCTTATCCCTCTCGCGCAGGGCCGTCAAATGTCCGATGAGCCAATTCGAATTTTTGGCCTGGAAATTAAATTTGTCGATGAAACCGCTGCGTGATGGAAAGAGTCATAACGCAAATGCGAAGCTGATCGAGGTTTAAATTTTGCGAAGCTGATCGGCTTTGCGTGATGAACCTGTGCAAAGCTGAAAAAATGTGTCCGATGAAAACGCTGCGTGATGGAAAGAGTCATAACGCAAATGCGAAGCTGATCGGTTTTGCATGATGAACCCATGCAAAGCTGAAAAAATGTGTCCGATGGAAACGCTGCGTGATGGAAAGAGTCATAACGCAAATGCAAAGCTGATCGAGGTTTAAATTTTGCGAAGCTGATCGGCTTTGCGTGATGAACCCGTGCAAAGCTGAAAAAATGTGTCCGATGAAAACGCTGCGTGATGGAAAGAGTCATAACGCAAATGCGAAGCTGATCGGTTTTGCATGATGAACCCGTGCAAAGCTGAAAAAATGTGTCCGATGAAAACGCTGCGTGATGGAAAGAGTCATAACGCAAATGCGAAGCTGATTGAGGTTTAAATTTTGCGAAGCTGATCGACTTTGCGTGATGAACCCGTGCAAAGCTGAAAAAATGTGTCCGATGAAAACGCTGCGTGATGGAAAGAGTCATAACGCAAATGCGAAGCTGATCAAGGTTTAAATTTTGCGAAGCTGATCGACTTTGCGTGATGAACCCGTGCAAAGCTGAAAAAATGTGTCCGATGAAAACGCTGCGTGATGGAAAGAGTCATAACGCAAATGCGAAGCTGATCGAGGTTTAAACTTTGCGAAACTGATCGGCTTTGCGTGATGAACCCGTGCAAAGCTGAAAAAATGTGTCCAATGAAAACGCTGCGTGATGGAAAGAGTCATAACGCAAATGCGAAGCTGATCGAGGTTTAAATTTTGCGAAGCTGATCGGCTTTGCGTGATGAACCCGTGCAAAGCTGAAAAAATGTGTCCGATGAAAACGCTGCGTGATGGAAAGAGTCATAACGCAAATGCGAAGCTGATCGAGGTTTAAATTTTGCGAAGCTGATCGGCTTTGCGTGATGAACCCGTGCAAAGCTGAAAAAACGTGTCCGATGAAAACGCTGCGTGATGGAAAGAGTCATAACGCAAATGCGAAGCTGATCGAGGTTTAAATTTTGCGAAGCTGATCGGCTTTGCGTGATGAACCCGTGCAAAGCTGAAAAAATGTGTCCGATGAAAACGCTGCGTGATGGAAAGAGTCATAACGCAAATGCGAAGCTGATCGAGGTTTAAATTTTGCGAAGCTGATCGGTTTTGCGTGATGAACCCGTGCAAAGCTGAAAAAATGTGTCCGATGAAAACGCTGCGTGATGGAAAGAGTCATAACGCAAATGCGAAGCTGATCGAGGTTTAAACTTTGCGAAACTGATCGGCTTTGCGTGATGAACCCGTGCAAAGCTGAAAAAATGTGTCCGATGAAAACGCTGCGTGATGGAAAGAGTCATAACGCAAATGCGAAGCTGATCGAGGTTTAAATTTTGCGAAGCTGATCGGCTTTGCGTGATGAACCCGTGCAAAGCTGAAAAAATGTGTCCGATGAAAACGCTGCGTGATGGAAAGAGTCATAACGCAAATGCGAAGCTGATCGAGGTTTAAATTTTGCGAAGCTGATCGGCTTTGCGTGATGAACCCGTGCAAAGCTGAAAAAACGTGTCCGATGAAAACGCTGCGTGATGGAAAGAGTCATAACGCAAATGTGAAGCTGATCGAGGTTTAAATTTTGCGAAGCTGATCGGCTTTGCGTGATGAACCCGTGCAAAGCTGAAAAAATGTGTCCGATGAAAACGCTGCGTGATGGAAAGAGTCATAACGCAAATGCGAAGCTGATCGAGGTTTAAATTTTGCGAAGCTGATCGGTTTTGCGTGATGAACCCGTGCAAAGCTGAAAAAATGTGTCCGATGAAAACGCTGCGTGATGGAAAGAGTCATTACCGCAAATGCGAAGCTGATCGAGGTTTAAATTTTGCGAAGCTGATCGGCTTTGCGTGATGAACCCGTGCAAAGCTGAAAAATGTGTCCGATGAAAACGCTGCGTGATGGAAAGAGTCATAACGCAAATGCGAAGCTGATCGAGGTTTAAATTTTGCGAAGCTGATCGGCTTTGCGTGATGAACCCGTGCAAAGCTGAAAAAATGTGTCCGATGAAAACGCTGCGTGATGGAAAGAGTCATAACGCAAATGCGAAGCTGATCGAGGTTTAAATTTTGCGAAGCTGATCGGTTTTGCGTGATGAACCCGTGCAAAGCTGAAAAAATGTGTCCGATGAAAACGCTGCGTGATGGAAAGAGTCATAACGCAAATGCGAAGCTGATCGAGGTTTAAATTTTGCGAAGCTGATCGGCTTTGCGTGATGAACCCGTGCAAAGCTGAAAAAATGTGTCCGATGAAAACGCTGCGTGATGGAAAGAGTCATAACGCAAATGCGAAGCTGATCGAGGTTTAAATTTTGCGAAGCTGATCGGCTTTGCGTGATGAACCCGTGCGAAGCTGATCGGCAAATGCGTGATGAAAAATTGTCGCGTGCACCAATTGGTGCACGGTCTGCCCGTAAGAGTTATGACCGGCGGGCAGCCGTTCAGGTTTTGGTTAGTTTGTGATAAAACAAAGACAGCGAGGGGACGAGGTACCGCATGTGCAGTTGGACGAAGAATTGTCGCCAGTAGAACGGTCAAGTTTATTATACTTTATTTAGTTTCTTCTCTGGGCCCGGTCTTAATTGGTACCTAGCTAGCACTTCTGAAGGAGCGTAAGGTACTGTTGATTGGGTATACCGAACCCATGCCGAAAAATGGGTATTTTTGAGAATACTTACCCAATAAATACCTACAAATTCCAGGTATTGTAATAAATACCCGTACATGGTATACCGATTATTTTGGGAATACCCAGGTATTTGGGAATATATTTTTGTCCACCTTAGTGAAATTCTCTATGATCACAATGTTTTCTTTGTAATTTTGCATTTTGGGGCATACAGAAACACATTCTATTATGATATCCTTCCAACATATCGAATTTAAAGGATGTTTTAGTCCTCTGACCCTACTCCCTGTCCCAAATTTGCTTTGTTACTAGACAGCGTTGGTCGAGTTTTGGCTTAACTTCAAACTGGCTCCTTATTAATCAAGTCGCTATCTACAGTACTTGATGTACAGCACATTCACAATCAGCAAAACAGCCCCGCATTTTGTCGCTGCTCGTTAGATCTCAGTACTGTACACTAGGAGCCTTAAAACTACAGTACAATGGAAGCATTTCTCTTAGCCAAAATTATTTATATAAACGATTTTCACACCAGTAAAACTAAAAAAAATAATTTAAAAAATTCCTAAAAAACTGTAAATCTCATTGTTTTTGATGATTTTTCTAGCCTCTGACCTTGGAAATGATTAAATCCAAGGCCTTATACGTAAATGGGGAATTCAGTGTTTTGACTTTGTAAAACACCGGTATTTTTGCGAATTCCTGCCCATACCGAAGGGATTCCTGAAAATCCCATACCAAACAACAGCAGCGTAAGGTGGTTGTTTGGAGCTGGCCTTAGCAAAAAGTGCTAGAGGAATCGGAAAGAGCCTTGAATCTGTTCTTGCTCGTGCCCAAGATTTCGCTGACTATCTATCTGAAGCAACCTACAGTACCTAGAAGAAAAAGTCTGCGTACGAGGAGCAAACTGCCGCCAAACAAAGTCATGTGCGTGATCACGAGCTTTTTACAAACCTACTGTTATTTTACTAGTGGATTTTTATTTTACTATTTACTAAATTTACTACAAATTCAGCACTTCAATTTAATTTTAATTTTTGTTTTACTACCAAGCAGCTCAAATTTTACTAATTTTTGTTTTACTAATAGTTTTACACAATTTACTACTATTTTACTACGATTTTACTAGTCATTAGGGGCAATTTTGCATTAATGTTGCCAAGATTTTATGAATAATTAATGTTGGTGCTAATTAGTTGCTAAATTTGATCATGATACGAGGTTATCAAGAACTTTAGAGCCGAAAATGTGTGAAATTCGACCGACAAAAGTGCGTCCACACATCTTTTATTGCAAAATTGATCAAGAATTTGGCTGGAATTCACCAAAAACTAGTAAAATAGTAGTAAAATTTCCATTTTACTATTGATGGTCTTTGTTAATTTAATTTAATTTTTACTTTACTATTGGCTCTTAATTTTACTTTTTACTATTGTTTTACTACTAGTAAAATACCACTAGTATTACTAATTTTTGTTTTACTATACTATAGTAAAATTACAGTATACAGTACAATCCCTAGGGTTGGTCGTAGCAACACGTGTCTCAATGTAATCTGCAATCTCGAGGTCGAAGTGGTGTCTGTAAACGGGCCTAAAGCTTCATTGGGCTCTTCTGCTGGTCTTATCAGAGTTTCGTTCTTCGAGGACAGGAGCAACTTCATGTTGTGCGCGGCACAAAACGCCCTCTTACCGTCCCTAATCAGCTTGTCACACTAAGGCATTTCGGTCTGAGACATCCTCCGGTGGTTCTAGCTCTGGTTTTGAAAATGATGTAAAGCCTACGTGTAAGTGCAAACAAACATGCTGTACTACCAGAGTTCTCCACTTATAAGACCCCTCCGGTTATAAGACCCGGGTCTTATAACTGGGTTTCTTTTCCGACTACAAAACCCGGGTCTTGTAGCAGGTGGTCAGAAAGCAGGGTCTGTCAGGGGGCATTTTCTAGTTATAGGACCCGGGTCTAAGCTCAGAATGGTGTGTTTTCGTGCATATTTTTTATAAGATAACTAATGAATATGGAATTTTTGAACTCCGGTCGTTCAAGAATCGTTCTAAAACCTGCGAAAGTTCTAAAACTTGGTAAAATTCTTGATTTGACAGGTTTAGATAGCTGCTGTAAGCATATTGGAGCTTCTAGGTTGTTTTTCAAAACTTCTTTAAAACTGAGCTATTCAGACTTAAGCGTACAGTCAGTTGTTCTAAGATCAAAGCCAATGTATTTCATGCTTTTCATGCAGAAGATCGAGTTTTAATTGTAAAATATAGATTCTCCACCTACAAGACCCGGGTCTTATAACTGGTGCAAAAATGTGACCCCAAATTTAGGCATTTTCCGGTTATAAGACCCGGGCTTTATACAATGTAGGTGGAAAACTCCGGTAAGCATTGCACCGCATTGAGTGAATTGCGCACGCCGTTTCAACTCTTGTTGCTTAGGGGCCGTCCATAAACTACGACGTTCAAAAATTCAAAATTTTGCACCCCCACCCCCCTCCGACGTTTACCGACGTTTACATCATCACCCCCCATAAAAATTACGACGTTTGGGAGGACCCCCCCCCCCGAAATAAAATTTTCGAATTTTCGTTCAAAATCTGAAGCTGCTTTTCTGACTGCGTAATCACAAATGAATAATAGAAAAATTTATGCCTGTGCACATACGTATTTACCAGTTAGTTTCACCAATCTTTCAAGAATTTATTTAACTTTCAGTTAAAAAAGAGTCATTCAAATCGGTTGAGATTTGAAGTTGCCACAGTAAAAAATCTGCTGGGTTGTTTTAATCACTCTTCTTCATTGCCAAAATCAGTGTTTCAAATTTGAGGGCAAATATCTCGAGAACCAAGCAGAGCATCTTAACGAAAACTCTACCAATCGATAATTTATTTGTCTTTCATTCAAAAAAAATTTATTCAAATCGGTTGGGATTTACGGTTGCTACAGTAAAAAATCTGCTGGGTTGTTTTTTACACACCCTGTACAAATCACGCTAACATACTGTATGTTGTACAACTACAAAAATGTGTCAAAAACCGTTTGACTTCCTCTGTATTCTTGCTTATTCTGCAATCGTCAAACCTTACCAAAAAGGCCAAAAATACGTCAACGTTTTGCCTCAACCCCCACCCCCCCCTCCGACGTTCTGCGACGTTTTTCGGGGTACCCCCCTCTCTGAACGTCGTAGTTTATGGACGGCCCCTTAGGGCCAATTAGTAGTGACTACGAACTGGGTCTTGCAGGTTTGAGTAGAATACGGTAGAGTGGTTTTGCATACGAGTACCTGTGTGGCTACTAAGACTTTATTCAACCTTACAGCAGTTAGAAGAGATCAGCGCCACATGGATCGCATTCCAGATAGCTCTTTTTGCTAATTTCTGCTTCTTTCTCCTCTTCGTTGCAGTAGACATAAATTTTTGTGCCTTTTTCTACCCACTTCTTCCCGTTCAATTCAGTGGCGGCGTGGTCCAACTGGCATCTGTCGCTAAGATTTTCCATCATCCAGCTTACCTTGCACTTGCCATATCCTTCTTTACCTTTACTGGGTATTGGGTCTAAAATTACTCAGTTCACCCTGTTACTACAGGAAAGCATATTGCCAATTGGAGCAGTGTAAAATTTTTCAGTGTTACTACAGGATATTGCCAAATGTGTTGAGAATAAAGTTTTAAAGAGGCCCTTGGGTACAGACATACTTTTTCCGTATTATACGCGTACTTAAATTCAACTCCAATCTGAATTTTTGCACTGATTTTTCAACAAAAACTGATTTTCTTTAGATCACGTGCCTTTCGCCCCTATTTTTTAGCTTAAGCCTACATAGTATTTTTCATCAGATTTTTATCTCTTCCAGGATAGAGTGCCTACAGTAAGCTGTAAGCTACGCTATAGATGTGGAGATACTGTAAGACACCATCACATAAATAACAAAAGATTAACATGCACTTTGCGAGAAGGTCAACTTAGCTTTAAGGGAAGGTAATTGCAAAACTATTTTTCATGTATCCGGCTGGTATCCAAATATGTCAAAATAGATGTCAAGCGAACACCAACGGTGCATGTTCCGACATCATGACAAATTCATTTTTGGTGAAATTATTTAATACTTTTGTCCGTCCAAGACTCCAAAGGCCGTATGCTAGTGAAGTTTGGAACCCCTATCTTTTGAAAGATATTGATTGACTTGTAAACGAGTTCAAAGATTGTTTACCAGACGTGTGCCCCCCCCCCCGGTGTCGAGTTTCTTCCATACTCTGAACGTTTATCTGTTCTAAAACTTTAGTCGTTGGAGAAACAACGCATTATTGCAGATCCTGTGATGGTATATAAAATTTTGCATGGATTGGTGGATGTTCCTGCGGAGGCCGCCTTTTTATGCTCACTATACGTCTTCCCGAGGTCACATGTACCAATTGTACATGCCTAAAGCCAGATTTGATTTGCGAAAACACTTCTTTGCTGCTTCTTTACTTACAGACAGACAGTATTTCTTGAGTGGCACTCCTCATTAGTATGAGTAAAAAGCGTGCTGAAAAGCTGTTTTTCTTATGCAGCTTTTGCTTCTGGTTCCGAAAATCACGATATTTTCTTTTTGGGATGTAGGGCTTGGCAGATATGGCAATTTTAAGGATTTACGAGGAAAATGGCTGAACTTTGCATCATACCATAGAAGTTTAGAACGTGATTCAATTCAGACATATGAAGCATACCGAGACATAATTTGGAGATTTTCAGATTTAATTACCATGTGTAGGCCAATTCTGTATCTAGAGAAATGGTGATCGTTTGGGTTGAGACTGTGAGAAGTCAAAAAATTGGTCAAAAAGTGGCTGCTGACCCAACAAATTGAGGTTGGGGTGTATCTCCGGTTGTACATGGTCGCTGATTTGGAACATGCCGGCACAATTGGTGTAGTGGTTTACGCGCAAAGCACTGTATGCGACATCGTGCGCTCATCCTCTCGGCGCGGCAAGTTTCTTGCCGCAAACAGTTAGTCGTTGGCACAAAGCTCCACCCAGGCCACCGAAACTGGTGACAGCGAGTAGGTAAAGTGGGAACCGACTGGATCTGCCTAAGCACCGAAGCCGCTCCAAAAGCATGCAACGTTGGAGAACATCAATGACGTCAAGAATTGTCCATGGAAACCGACTAGGCCTTGGACCTCTCTCACACCAGGGGCGTACCAAGCAGATGTAGGGAGTCGACATCACCATGATGTCAATGTGCCAGGCACTCTCTTAGTACCTGGTGCCCAACAGCATGGCTAGAGTGGCTGGCAGTGATAGAATGGAAGCGTCCGAGATGACGAACCACGTGGGTTGCGAAATGGACCACATAGGTCTGATCGTAGGCCGCAAGAACCCCCCGCACGTTGGATCGGATTGGATGTTCGAACATGCATGGTTTTGTTGGTGTTGGTTTGACATCTATTTTAACATATTTGGATTCTAAGTGGACTTTCTGGCAAAATAGATGCTATATAACATACACCAAGAGGGGCCGCAACCGAGGAAGCAGCCGTTGTGCTCTTTGCATATCTTGTCATATGCAGGGCTCACTTTAGACCGTGCATTCACCACCAGTATCATAGATAGACAAAAAAACGAACCAAAGTATAGGGACATGGCTCTCGATCGGTCGCAAGACTGGTCTCTCTCTCTAATAGTACTGTCGAACACTTATATAGCAACATTATAACACAGACAGACTACCCATTTAGCTGCTGAGAACGGAATGTGGTTAGATGCACATGACCGCGGCATCTCTCTCTAGCCCGTAAAGCCATTTTAAGGTGAACAGAAATTATGATTAACGTTCAGCACTGTAGTATGCAGGTGGAATTAGAAAATGTAAATCTTGTTAAATGGACTACCGTATAGTGCTGTTTATAGTACCCCCCCCCCATTTATAGTACCCCGGGTACTACGTATAAATGGAGACAGATTTTTATTCTAAAGTGAGCAGTTATTAATACAAAATGTCGAAACATTGTAGGATTTTTGGTGGTAAACATTGTTTGTGCGAAAAAAAACAGTACATAGATAATGCAATCATAGAGGTTCTGATGCAAGTCGCGTCGCGTCTTGGCCACGGGTAGTTTACGCTATCCCGTGTGTTACGGCGGCCCCGGCATCTGCGAGAGCCGTTGTTTGTGGGTTCGAAACCGGTCGGAGCGACTGGAAGTAGTGGACGTAAAGCCCAACCCAGACCACCGAAAGCCGGTGATGGCCAGTAGGTAAATGGGAACCGAACCGGAGCTGCCGTTGCACTTTATGACAGCAAAGGGGAGGGATGTTTGTAGGCAGGGCACTCCATAGAAAGGCTCTGATAAGAGCGCGGGGTGTCCTGAGCTGTCCGAAAGGACAGTGGAATCTAAACAAACAAACAAACATAAGTAAAGAACCTACTTTTTACAAGTAGACCGTAATTTTAGCAAAAAAATTCACATACTATTGTTGGTTACTTATAGAGCAGATTTGTAGAGTGCCATAAATAGTACCCGGGTACTATAAACAGCACTATACGGTACGCAACTCGGTGTTTGGTTGTCCGAAACAACCATCGTTCTTTTTCTTTTGAAGAAACGCAGATAAGCAGTCAGGCACTTTTAACGCCGTTTATGGTACTGGTGCCATGTTCCTTTTAAACTGATCATATTGAAATCTAGGAAGCTCTTTGGGTACATAAATGCTGATCTGTCGGTACTTTGTGGGCACTGTAGTCTTCGGTTCGACTTTAAGGCACAACAAAGTTTTACCTCTGCACAGGCCAATAAATAAGGTGGCAGATCGTAGGCCGCCCGCGTCAGGCTCTGCTAAACGCGAGATAAGAAGCCCGCTGGGTCAAAGTGCAGAGACGAACCTAGCTGGCAACATAATTAACATGCAGCTGGGGCGGCGGGCCACTACATTGTATCACACGTCCTACGCTCCTACACTCGTATTTTAAAGAGCTCTACTAACTAAGACTATAAATTATTTTTGGCGATTTTTAGAGACTCCTACCGTATAGTGCTGTTTATAGTACCCCCTATTTACAGCACCCAGGGTACTAAACGGCACTTAGTGTCATAATGGAGACAGATATTTATTCTGAAATGAGCTGTTATAAATACAAAACGTGCGAAAAATACAGTATTTTTGGTGGTAAACCTTGTTTGTATGAAGATAAACAGTAGATGATGCAATCATAGAGGCTCTGGAGTATGTACATAACTTATTTTTTTACATGAAATCGGTATTTGAGCAAAGAACTTCACATACATGCACAATTGTTAGTTTCGTAAAGAGCAGATTTCGAATACCTACCCATACCGAACCAACCGATTCCTGAAAATCTCATACCAAAACTACAGTAGTTTTAGCCCTCAAGCCCGATTTTTGGTCAACCCCGGCCTGATTCTGCAGGGTCTTGAAACGCTGAAACCTTTTTCGGGTTGGAAAGTGCAAAAATTCAGAGCGCTGTAAATGCTACTGGTCATCTAGATATTGTTTCCAGACCGTTTACAAGTTTAGCTGACGCTTGTGTCATGATTCGATTAGAAAATGAACCAAACCACTGATTGATGCTGTAGAAAAGTGTTCAGAAGTACATACTGTATGTAGAACGTACATTATTTGCAATTTACAGTGGTGCGGTTGATTATCATGGCGTTTTTGTGTTAAACGGTTCTTTTATGCACGCAGTAAGTTGCTGACTTAGGCTTTCTGTTCGGCAAAGCAAAACTTTATGATGGCAGTTGATAACAGCGGCTGCACTCGATTTTGTCCACATGATGAGTCACTGCTGTCTCTTATCATTTCATCTGCTGACTATCATATAAAAAGCCAGTGCTGTAAAACTTTTGAGCACTCCTTCCAACAGCCACCTGTCCTTCCATCCGTAACCGAACGATGGGAGATTTGTCGAGTGTGTTTCGATTTTTGGCATCATTTGTTACAGACCTTGTCAACAGCGACCAAAAAAAGCCTAACACAGCAGGTGACCGAATGTTTCATAGTAGTGATTCTAATAAATCCTGTAACTTCAGTAGTAGTTTCATCTTCCACTGACTCTATTATCAAGTGGCTCCTTGAATGGCTTGAGAAACTAGCAACACTGTGGCAGCAGCACGAACGCAGTGCCAGCATTAACTACTTAGGCGATCGGTTCGAGGGTGGATGTCGCGAACTGGGCTCCGCTGCTGTGAAGATAACAATGACAATTGCTGTGGCAACGGTCATCATTGCTCTGATTGTATTCATCTACAGATTACTCCGTTAAATTCTGCTTAATCTCTGCAGAAATTCTGCATATGTGGTATGCAAGCTCAGCGTCAAACGATTATTCTGTTCTAAAGAAAATATCTGCTCTGTATATTGCATAGAACTGTGCAGATATGTGTACTGCTCTACATAAATGCATACCGGAGATTTCCGCTTATAAGACCACCATAGAGTTAGAAGACCATGGTCATTAAATAAGTTTTTGTTTCCAGTATAGGACATGGTCTTCTAATAGGTGGTCTGAAAACCGAGTTCATTGACACCCATTTTCCAGTTAAAAGACCATGGTCTTAGTTAAATTAACCGATTTTAGCACGCAAGCAAACGATTTTAAAGTGAACAAAAGCTGTCCATTGTTAGAAAACAAGGGCAGAAGTACATTCGAATGCAAAACATGATATTCTGGTTTTTGTTTTCTATACAATTCAGTACTCTGCTATGCTTCAACACTATTTCCTTGAAAAATTTCAAAGAAAGTTTTAGGCAACCATTTGAGAATTTGAGAACACAGAACACAAACTCAAATAAGTACAGTGAATAGTTGCACATGGCGATATCACATCACCAGTCAGACCAAATCACACTGTAAAACAGTAAAACTGAGATGAGTGTTCACATGTGGTTCAGGAGCTCCGCGGCTCTGTCTCTGCACGCAGTTTTATCCAGGCATTATCTTTGAACTCATTGGTGCGGTCCTCCACTTTGTACCACAGGTCCCACATGGCATCTTTGGTGAAATCGGGCACCAGGGTGAAATCGAGATGGAACTTCTCTCTGTAGGCTTGTTTCTTCAGATTGATCTCATGGGCCAATTTCAACTGGGTACTCTGCGCTTCGTGCAACTTGGCGTGACTATTGTGATAGGCCCTGTTTTTGTCCTGTATAGCAATTGCTCTGTAACTGTCCACTTTCTTCTCGACACGTTCCTCGGCTTTCACTGCCTTGTCGAATGCCTTTTTTAGCTCTTCCAGCTCCTTCTCAGCTGCCTTCCTCTGCTCCGGAAACTCGTCATCAACCACTCGAATTTCTTCTACAGCTGTAGGTGCTGCATGCCGCACATTGCCTGCTGCTGCACCACCCTCAGCAATGTCGGTGGCCTCATGCGCTGAACCGGCTATAGCCCAGTCCTCCAAACCGTGCTGTGAGCTGGCTGACTGGACAGCTTCTTCAACCGCTTTCGCTTTCTCTGCTACCCAATCCATGGCTGAGTGTGCGATTTCGACAGCCTCTTTCTCTGCATTTTCGACCAACTTTTGCTTGCCGTTGCGCTTTTGACGAGTGACTGAACACTGCAGACCGCAGCATACAGCTTGTTTGATGCACTTGAGAGCACCAACTTGCTGGCATTTACTGAAGCAGATATTCTGGCAGGACCGGGGGCATGGGTAACAGACGTCTGAGCACTGATCGGACATGGGGATGGGACCTGCACTGGCGATGCACCAGAACACAACACAGAGACACACACAACGCATTGTATAGAAAATACAAAAATGATGTAATACAGTCTGCACAATCTTTATCTTTTCTCTCACTCACAGCATCACCTATTGCACGGCATAACTAATGGCTCTTCAATTCAAGCAGGGATGATGTGTGAGATGTTAGTCGAATATTCTAATCCAGATTCAAACTGCACAGTTCCGCCTGCACCGCTAATTGTATAACTTATATTTCCTGCATTACATGCTTGTTTTTATCTCCTTTATGTTACTTGATTCAACGATTTGAATGACGCGGCAGCAGCCAATTGATGATCAGCACATATCTTCTAGTAGGCCGAGCCATTCAAGCCGAAAATTCGAACCATCTGAGCCGAGACCGATCGATACAAAACAGGGCCAGGGACCCACTCTGACTCTATATGGTCTGCAAAGCGTTCAGAACGTTTGTTCGTGCCTCACAGAAATAACCTTCTCTATTCCTGTATAATTTTTGGTTCAGCCCTTTTCTTCTTTTCTTATTATTTCATTCTATTTTAAACGATGTACTAACCAGAACACGTTGTTTTTTACGGGTAAAACTTGTTTTCAAGGTCAGATGTGCACCCAACAAACTTCCATACTTGACCTTCTTCGCCTGCCCCTCTATAGACTCTAATAGATTCGGCTTTCTCGTTTTCTCTTAAGTCAGTCTCCTGTTCCTTCCTCCCTCTTCCACATGAACTCCTGGCTGACCCTTTGTCTCCATCTCCTGGCTACTGTAAGCGCAATTCTGATTGATAACGGTCTTCAGGGAGATCCGGAAGTTGAATGCAGCTCTACATCCCTGATCGTCCACTTCAACACTCGCAACAGCTTCCATGGTATGAGATTGGTTTACCTAACAGTCTGTGGGCCCGACTCCATCTCTGCACGAAGCCCCCTAAGTACTGTTGATTCGGTATACCGTACCCATACCGAAAATTGGGTATTTTTGGGAATACCTACCCAATAAATACCCAATACTTGCGTAGATGGGCCAAAAATTTCATTTCAGTGGACAGGTACATTCTAGTTGCGTACACAAGATTTTTGGCACTGCAATTAAAATTTTAAGAGGCTGGTTGACCGCTGCCCAAGCAGGGCGAGAAAATTTTGAAAAATTAGCCTTTCAGAAAGCATTTAGAAGCAGTTTTAGGCGTAAAATTAGCAGAAATTAACAGTTTTGGTACTTAATATTTCGTAATTAAGTCGTGTTTCTTACTCCCGGCGTTTTTTTTCTAACTCGGCCGGAAATTGTGTGCAGCACCGCCATACGTTTACTCTTTTGTTACCACTTGGGCAACGGGCCCACAAATCGCCAGAGATTGACAAAACATGCGGCCCTTAACACACTTCACTTACGTCTACTCTATTTATCAAGACTATATGCTGTGCTAACTGAATTGAATCAAGGTGAACAAAAACATTAACAAATGGAGGCTTTGGTCTTAGCACTCCGAATGCAGAGCGTGCGGTAGTCTACAAAGAGATCGGTTTCGCCATTTTCCCGACGTAGTCGCAATTCTTTCCGCAAGTCAAAAGCTTTCTTAGCTTGCCACGGCGTCAGATCACAACCAATGTAGACAGATGCATACTGGGCCTTTGCAGACAGAGCCTTTCTTTTTCGTTGCATGATGGTCTGTTTAGTCACTTGGTCTTTCAATTCCACCACAACCTTACGATTCGTGTCTGTACCAAGAGTCCGAATATTCAAAATATTTAAGCAGTCAATAGACAGGTCAGAAAAAAGATCGTTTACTAGTGCAGGGATGTCCTTACTGTCTGTCGCTCGAGTGAAGAGACCATTAATGACAAGGTTCAGACTGCGCCGCTCACGCTCTCGCATCTCTCGTTCCCAGTCACAAATACGCACCAGCTCTGAGTGCGCTTTGTCGTAGCACGAAGACGGGTTTGGAACAGGCAGGCCATTTCTGGCAGTTTGCAGGACAGATGCGTAGGTTCTCTTCATCGCGTGAGTGGACAGCTTATCCAGATCAGCTGTCACCTTTTCGAGTTGATCGGCAAGGGATGACACTTTGCTGCAGAGAGTAGAATAGTCATCATCAGGAGGGCCGGGAGCAGTCATCGTAGCCACTGATGGCCAGTCGTCACGGTCCATCTCTTTGGAGCGAAGTCTCTCAATCAGGTCAGAGCAGTCAGGGCAATTCAGCGCAATAAAGTTGGTTTTACGTGCAAGACTACAGACCTCATCACAGTACTGAACGGACACTCTCGGTCCCAGCAAAGACTTTCCAAAACAGGGCTGACACAGGAATGCTCCACCGCAGAAGGAGCATCTCACGACTTTTACTGGGCCAGAAAAGAGCTTGTCGCCACATTGAATGCAAGTCGACATTTGCGAAAGCAATTTGCACGGCTTTTGACACAGAAGACAACAGAAGGGAGGGCAGCGGCCTAGTGTTAAAGGCGGTCAAGCAGAGAGGTCAGACAGGGCCGCCGCACGCGGCCAGCACACTCGCACAACGCCATGGGTACGATGCTAGTAGTACTGTTGCTAAGTAAATTTATTTGAAATATAATTTAATTATAATTTACTTACCAAACAATTTACTTGTATTAGTAAATTTCTGAAAAATATAATTAAAATTATATTTATAATTTACTTAAGGCAAAAATTCACGGATAATATAATTAAAATTATAATTTACTTGCCAAATAATTTACTTGTATTAGTAAATTTCTAAAAAACATAATTAAAATTAGAATTATAATTTACTTAGCAACAGTAGCTAGTAGTACATTATGGTGACATTAAATGTCACCATTTTTATTTTAGATAAGAGCAGAGAAATCAAATACTGGTGTAGCGCTTATAAAAGCGTACACTTTAGGAAATTCTACTAACGTTTAGCCGATTAGGCCGTCCATAAACGATGACATTCTAGAGGGGAGGGGGGTCGGATGAAATGCGACGATAGACGAAGACGACACACCAGGAGGGGTAGGGGGTTAGCAAAGAACGACGTCGCTTTTTTCGGAATTTTAGGGAACTTTGATTGTATTATTTTCAATTTAAGTACATTCTGTCAAAGTTTTCTACAATGCGGAAAAGCTTCCAAGAGTGGTTGTAGGGATTTATTCTATTGATTGCGCAGTATGCTAACAAGAAAACATGACAGTTCTGTACGTACTGCACTTTTATCGGGAGGGGGGCAAACCTAAAACGACGTCGTCTTAGAGGGAGGGGGCTCCAAAAAATCGGGATTTTGAACGACGTCGTTTGTGGACGGCTCCTTAACGCGAAAACAGCTTACTAAACCGAATCATCGATCAACTTTTTCGATTTTTTAGACCAATTTTTCAGGTCAACATCGATTTTTTTCTATTTTTAATTGTCCAATTTAGTATTGGGTATTGGGGGGTAAAAACCCCAATACCCAATACCCAATACCTGGAAAACACCCCAATACACCCAATACCCAATACCCAATACCCAATACCAGTTCGCACTCTACCTGAGACCCCCAATACCCAATACTTGCGTAGCTGGGCCAAAAATTTCATTTCAGTGGACAGGTACATTCTAGTTGTGTACACAAGATTTTTGACACTGCAATTAAAATTTTTAAGAGGCTGGTTGGGCCGCTGCCCAAGCAGGGCGAGAAGTTTTTGAAAAATTAGCCTTTCAGAAAGCATTTAGAAGCAGTTTTAGACGTAAAATTAGCAGAAATTAACAGTTTTGGTACTCAATATTTCGTAATTCCGTCGTGTTTCATTTTCCTAATTGGGCCGGAAATTGTGTGCACCACCGCAATAGTCATGGGTACGGTACGGTGCTGGTACATTACGGTGACATTAGAAATGTCACCATTTTTATTTTAGATAAGAACCGAGAAATTAATTACTGGTGTAGCGCTTATAAAAGCGTACACTTTAGTTAATTCTACTAACGTTTAGTTTATTAGGCCGTCCATAAACGACGACATTCCAGAGGGGGTAGGGGGAGGCTGAAATGCGACGATAGACGACACACCAGGAGGGGAAGGGGGGTAGCAAAGAATGACTTCGCTTTTTTCGGAATTTTAGGGAACTTTGATTGTATTATTTTCAATTTAAGTACATTCTGTCAAACGTTTCTACAATGCAGAAAAGCTTCCCAGAGTGGTTATAGGGATATATTCTATTGATTGCGCAGTATGCTAACAAGAAAACTTGACAGTTCTGTATGCACTGCACCTTTATCGGAAGGGGGTAAACCGAAAACGACGTTGCCTAAGGGGGAGGGGTCCTCTAAAAATGACGCAAGGCGATTTTGGGGGAGGGGGCTCCGAAATATCGGGATTTAGGAACTACGTCGTTTATGGACGGCTCCTTAACGTGAAAACAGCTTACTAAACCGAATCATCGATCAACTTTTTCGATTTTTTCAGATCAATTTTTCAGGTCAACATCGATTTTTCTCTATTTTTAATTGTCCAATTTAGTATTGGGTATTGGGGGGTAAAAACCCCAATACCCAATGCACAATACCCAATACCTGGAAGACACCCCAATACACCCAATACCCAATACCCAGTACCAGTTCGCACTCTAGTTTCAACTTAGCAAAATATTTTCAGCAAATACCGAATAAATACCGGTATACCGGTATTTTTACGAATACCTACCCATACCGAACCGATTCCTGAAAATCCCATGCCCAAACAACAGTACCCCTAAGTACTGTGGGAAACATATTTATATGTTTTAAAAGATAAATATGTTTGTTTTTGGGAAAACATATATGTTTAAGTTTCTCAATATGTTTGCATGTCAAATATGTTTTGTATTTATATGTTTTGAGGCCAATATGTTTCTGGAAACATATACATATTTTTGCTATAGGAATTCATGATTTCAAGACTTTTGGTTGCTGTTTGACAGTAAACTTTTCCAAAATCTGACTATCACTTAAACTTATTGAATCTGAGTATGCTATCTAAATTGTTGAAAACCGTTTTAAACAGGAAATTCAGAATCTCAAGTTTCAATTATCGAAAATTAAGACAAAATATAAGTGAATAAGCGTATTTTACACAAATATGTTTTATGTTTAAAAATATGTGCATATTCAATTTTCAGAAACATATAACTATATGTGTTATTTATATGTTTGATTGGCGAAAAACATATATGTATAGTTATATTAATATGTTTTAAAAATTGCGATATTTTCCCTAAGCCTTCCCTAGTTCGGACCTATTAGAAGTTAGATCCATTTCATTTGTTCTTACTATCTTACTTCTGCTTGAAATGGGTGTACCTGCACACTAATCTAAGAATGTCTAGTGGATAGCAGATCACGGCAAGCACCTAATCCACAGTTGGAATAGTTTCAGCGAACCAGAAAATGCGGTTGTTTCATTATATTTTTAAGTACGATCAGAAAAATTTAGCGAAAATATAAGGAAAAGTTTATTTCAGCACAGCATGCCAGATTTGTGTGAAAAATCCATCCGACTTCCTACTGTTTGGCAATTATAGTGATTTTTCCTAAGTTTTGAAACACAACCGGAATAGCAACCCTGTGCTTTCTGGCAGCTGCAACCCAATTTAAGACTAGCTGTTTAGGCAAAGTCTACTCCAAGAATCACTTCACAGATGACACCTGTATCATGCAGGGTTCCGGAGACTTGGAGGCTGGCATTGAACTACCATTTAACTCCTGCGGAGTCAGACCACAGAGGTCACTGAACCCCGACGGGGTGTTCATGTGGGCCACTGTGGTCATCAGTTTCCATAAGACCATCCTGACCCTGACCAAGATCGATCGAGCCATCCAAATCCGGTGCTTCTACATGGAAGCCGACAAGACCGTTGGACCAGAACTGCCAGCCTGGTAACCCAATCTGCTGTCTGTTTGAAACTGTCTAACTAAATCAGGTTGCAGCATGTTCTTCACAGAAATGACAGCACTGCAAGTGCCCATGCCTGTCTGTTGGTATGACATTCTAGACAAAGGACCTGACGGTAAGCCAGTCAAGTTCACGGTCATCGGACAGCAAGTCTACCACAGATGGACCTGTGATACTGACACCAGTGAGTGATTTTAGGCTTACTATAAATAGCAAGAGCACAATATTTGAATGGTATTGACATATCTATTAATTCTTCAGCGGACACCTTCTGCATGCTGGTCCATGACTGTAAAGTGAGCGATGGTATCAAAGACGTGATCCAGTTATCCGATCAGGATGGCTGTACACAGGACAAGTTCCTCCTCGATGACCTCCAGTATCCCTCCGACCTGATGGCTGGAGTGGCGGCTCATATCTTCAAGTTCGCAGACCGTCCCAACCTATACTTCAGCTGCCGGATCAGAATCACAGTTAAGGGGCCTGGGCAGGAGTGTGTCAGACCAAGCTGTGCCACTCTCAGTCCCAAAGAAGTGTCCCAGAGTGAGCAGGACACTCCTTCATTGGGAGTGGTTGATGTATTGGCCCCTGCGCTGCTGGTGGCTGGTGTGGATCTGAGCGAGGAGCTCATCCCTGCCGCAATCCTGCACCCTGGCAATTTGCACCCCTATGTGTCAGGTAGAATTGTGATGGAAGACCAGGGCTACTGCATGAGTGCAACTGGTCTAGCGCTCCTCCTGACCCTGGGCTCGTGTTTCCTTGTCGCTGTCACAGCTTTGAGTGTGCTGTTCTGCATGAAAAGGTCTAAGACTGTGACTTGAATTTTTTGTGCCAATATAAGGTGAAAAGTTTGTAGAGTTAAAACATGTTGTTGCCTTGTAAATTATGCATATTCCAATATGTTCGAGTCAGACTGGTTTATTTCTTCGTTTATTTTATATTATTATTCTTGTTAGAATGGGAGCTTGTTTAGAATTCTCGATGTACAATGTAGCGCAATTTGAGTACGGTATGGGTTCGGTTTGGTGTATCCAACAGTAACTCTGACTTTTCGCGAGCAGGTTTAACAAACTCGTTACTTAGTACTAACACAAAGCGACCAGCTTGTGGCAGCTTGCCAAAAAATGTAAAAAGTTAGCGCGAAATTCAAATTTTTAAAAAATGATCGAATTGCTGGCACTCAAGTACCTGCGCTGAAACATTATCATTACGGGGTTTCGAAAAATTCGTACAGACTGTTGTTCCTCTCACATTGTTAATTGTTAATTGCTAGAATATGGTAACGTTCCTATTTACCAACTTTGTGCACTATCTTATTATCTATACAAGCAACAAATCGATTTTAATGATAAGTAAATGAGCAGCATAGTCCATAAACGGCGTTCTTTCAGGGGCGGGGGGTGTCGGCTGAAATGCATCATAGATGACGCACCAGAAGTTAGCAAAAAACGAGGTCGCTTTTTTCGGAATTTTAGGAACTTTGATTCTATTATTTTCAATTTAAGTACATCCTAGCAGAGGTTTCTACATGCTGGAAAGCTTCCCACTTGGCGGTTTGGCCGTAGTCAGCTGAGCGAGCATGCGCTGCAACATAATCGCGCCTTTGTGGGCGCGAACAGAACCGCATTGGCGCGAACGGGAGCGCCTTGACGCAACGTGACAGTGTTGCATACATGTAACAGGTCATCCGCCGATGGGGGGAGGGGGGGTTGGGGGGGGGCAGGCGCCGGGGTGGGGGGTCTGAGCCAAAAGAGTGGGGGAGGGGGGAGGGCACAAAAAAACGCTCAAAAATCGAGAAAAATCGCAATTTTTTGGCTAAAAATTGCCAAAAATCGCTAATTTGGGCTGAAATACAGCTAAAAAGTTCTGTTTTGCAGGCGATTTTGGCAATTTTTGTGTGTGGAAGTGTAAAAAATTGCAAAAATTTGCTCGAAAATTTACTTGCCAGAAAATCGGAGGGGGGGGGTCAGTGAAATCGTCTCGGGGGGGGGGGGGGGGGCCCCATCTGGGGGGGTCTGGCCTAAGTCGGGTGGGGGGCAGACCACCCCCAGACCCCCCTGTTACATGTATGCACATGCAGTGTTGGCTCGAAACTAACTACCCCAGCAGAAAATGAGTTTAGACTTGTCCTAAGCAGATAAATATGCGCCAAATTGAAATTACTCAAGTACTAGCACCCTCTAAATGGCCTCAAATCTTCACGTGAGCTCTGCCATTTGCTACCTTCCAGATCGTTCTACGACCACTTCGACAATCCAGTCCGCCACTCACGATTTGCATGCCATCTTCGATCATCATCGATCTTCGCTGAAGTGCGATCTGGAGAATCGGCCGATTTGGGAGTGGAAGAAGGTGAACCTGTCGATTTCGCTTCAGTTTACCACTACTGTTATTTTACTAGTGGATTTTTATTTTACTATTTACTAAATTTACTATATAATCAGCCTGTCAATTTAATTTTTATTTTTGTTTACTACCAGGCAGCTCCGATTTTACTAATTTTTGTTTTACTAATAATAGTACTAATTTTACTAGTCATAACGTGGAATTTTGAATCAATGATGCCAAAGTATTGTGAATAATTGATGTTGGTCCAGATATTTGCTAAATTTGATCATGATACGAAGTTCTCCAGAATTGTAGACACAAAACTGTGTGAAATTTGACCGAGAAAACTGGACCCACACCAGGGTAAGAATTTGGCTGCAATTAACCAAAAACTAGTAAAATAGTAGTAAAATTTTCATTTTACTATTGACGGTCTTTGTTAATTTAATTTAATTTTTACTTTACTATTGGCTCTTAATTTTACTTTTTACTATTATTTTACTACTAGTAAAATACCACTAGTATTACTAATTTTTGTTTTACTATACTATAGTAAAATAACAGTATTCACCACAATTACAATCTTTCTAGCTTCCATACTGTTACGATATGCCCTGGGCCTAAAACCTAATCTATTCTGATAACTTTGAATCGTCCTGCCGAAGTACTATCCTGAGAATCAGAAAATTAAAGAAGATGAAGCAGCCAATCTTCACTTCAGCTTACCACGATTTCCACACTTCTATGCTGCTGCTGCTCTTCTCTCAGCTTCCATGCTGCTTCGATACACTGGACCTCCAGCCACACCTGTTCTGATCCACGTTGAATCGTTCTGCCGAAGTTCTATCCTGAGAATCAGGCGATTCTGGAGTCGAAAATGGTGAAGCTGCCGATTTTCTTTCATCTTACCACGATTTCCGCTCTTCTAGCCTCTATGCTGCTTCAATGCACTCTCGGCCTTCAGCCACACCTCTTGATCCACTTCGCATCGTTTCGCCGAAGTACTATTTCGAGAATCGGCCGATTTGGGAGTGAAAGAACGTGAAGCTGTCGATTTTGCTTCATCTTACCACGATTTCCACTCTTCTAGCTTCCATGCTGCTTCGATACACTCTTGGCCTTCAGGTATACGCTATGAGCATAGCAGCAGGTGTTTGTCTCTGATTGGCTCTGATTATCGTAACCACCGCCTGCATGACTATCTAAGAGAAATAGCTAATAACTCTTTTCGTTGTATTTTTTGTGAATGTTTAATACACGTTCAACAGAATAACAAGCAACTCAGATCAAGGGGAGGGCGTGTAATATACAATGTGTTGTATGCATATGGTTATTCGGCTGTAGTTAGTAGTAAGTAATTTATTATAAATATACAGAACAAAATGCCCAATACTGAGACCAAACAGATAGGTGTGGGGATGGGCCTCTAAGCGGCCACTAACTCCCTACCCAAATAAAATCTACTGGTTAACACATGAAACGTTGTTATTCCATACTGTACCAGATAGATAAAACCTGCTTATTCCTAGAAGGAAAAGTCCCGCAAGGAAATGTCGGCAGGGAACTGTTGACAAGGAAAAGACGTGATACTGGCAGGTGGTTGGTTTGAGCGCATTTTTGGTTGTGTTTAGTTTGTGTGCTGACTGATTGGACGTCTGACAGATTTTTTGCGAGTCGTTGTTTCTGTTGTGCTGCAAGCTTGGTGGTGATAGCGTCTTCTTTATTTTGTCCTTTGAATGGAGTCTTCCAGAAGTTCGTAAAAAAACCAAGAGAAGCTAAGGATGTTTTGAATGTGAACAATGTTTCATAAAAATGAAATGCGTAATAAGTACATGACTTAATTTATAGCATAGCAGGAAGCAAAACTAAACTACGTACAGTAACACTGCAATTTTTCCAAACCAAAACAAACGGCAAAAATACAGGTGGTGTCAGGGAAAGCAGAGACCAGCTGCTTCAGACAAGCCCCCACAGTCCTGCGCTGGGCGAGCACCAAGCCACATCGCACAAGGCCACATCTTGCACAGCTCGCAGGGGACGCAACCTGGCCACCAGAGACCAGGCCCTCCTGAACCCTAAACAGGAGCAACGGCCAACACTTGGCTTCGCTTTGGAGCCAGCACCACCTGGCCAACCGTCACAAACTTCCGATCGTTTTTAAACGACGTCCGCAATTTTGAAACATAAATTGGACGGGTTTTCGATCTACGAAAAAGAACAAAGCGGTTGGGGTTCTGGGCGCTCCTTAGTGTTAGCGAATCATTTTTTAGTGCACAACCCTCTAGAATTTGCGCTCAGACCCTCAGACCATCCAACACCCTTCCCCTTTGGTGGATGACCTATTACATGTATGACACACGTGGCATGGCCCCCTTTCAAAATCCTGGCTATGGCACTGTCAAAAATACCCATCCTAATACCCTAAATCCGGTCATTATCGATTTTCTGAAAAAAATTCTCAATCAGCTTAGATCCCGTTCATCTCTAACTAAAGCACTTGACATAGGCTTATGGGTTTTGGCTGAAGGGCTCAAGACAATCAGGAATTGTAGAACATGACCCTTTTAACTGTCCCTATTTACCCAGCCTCCCCTTCACAACAGTAAAACACGCCACAGGGACATGCAAAGTTGCATGAGACTCAGAGAAATGAAGTGAAGCGAGATTGAACAGCCACTGCAAATGGTTAGCCTGACAGACAGAATGAAAATTGTGCTTGCTGTCCTGTTACTGCTCGTTGTGCCAACGCATGGCAGTTGGAAGCAGCGATCGATCAATCAGAACCGTTGTTTGGTGAAGTTGGTGAGACAGAGAGAACAATCGTTTAACCTCACAGAAGCCACTGCCCTCTGTGGCAGCACCTCCAATATAAAATTCTTGCGCAAGGATGCACAACAGCTACTGATATCTGGTCAACTTAGTTGGAGATACTTTGAAGCAGTATTTGCTATCCGATCCGTCTACCCATGTCAGATGGGGTTCTGGGACTACTGGGACTTGGAATTCTGGTGGCGGTATTATACGTTCAGATACTATGGGTGGCTCTACTTTTCGGAACTGTGCAAAACCTGGGCCTGCAAACTAGAAGAACAGCTGAAACCAGTTTACTGGCTGTTTGGCCGTTATCTGGCCATCCCAGTTAGTCTTTTGCTAAATACTTTGAATATCAGTATTATGCGCCAGACCATGCTAGGCTTAGAGCCGGGAACAGCACTTTACATCCATTTAGCTGAGATAGTGACCGATCTATTTCAAGCCATTTCTTTCAGTTTGAAAGATTCCTATTTTCTCCACTCATTCTTTGTCAAGCTTGATTGCTGGTTTGGAATCGATTTCAGTTACTCCAAAGCTATCATAGCAGCACCTGCCGAGCTTTTTCAAATGCTTAATCAGCTGCTGTTGGCAGCCCTTCTCTATGACCGAATCTTAGCCATAAACAAACCATTCCATTATAATGCTATCAAGCACAAAAGGCGTGCATGTAAAATAATTGCATATTTGATCCTGTTTTCATTCTTAGCTACACTAATCTATGGCTCCATTGACTACAATCGCTATAAAATCGCGCAGTGGTTGGACCTAGGATATGGCAGCCGTGGATACATTCTGCTGGTTGGTTTCAGGAAGGTCTTTCAGGCAATTTTTTACAGTTGCTTATTAGCTGTGCAGTTCTGTCTGGCATTTGTCTACATGCATCATGCACGCAAAATTTTGAGGGATAAGGCAGGGGCCAACCAGCAGGAAAGGAGAAAACAAGAAAAAGACAAACGCAGCCTACTGATTGGCACTGTTCTCTTGAATTTGTTTACTATGAGTCTGTTTCTTGGAAGTCATGCTGAGCTTATATTGGACGCTACGTTTGGCATTCAATATCTGCCAGTCAACCTGCGATCATCGATTATTGTAATGGGAGAGGTTCTTGGCCCTGTGGCCGCCTTTTTCAATGGTTCGGGAGCGATTCTGTTTCACGTAACCTTTGCGAAGACTTACAGAAAAGCCTTCTTCAAGACGTGGTTAGGGATATTGATTGCCCAAGCTCGTTCACATGTACGGCCTCAGCCTCTGAATGCTATTCAAGTTGGAGAGCCGAGAGTGTTTGGGATGTAATTGTGATTGTGTGAGGATTGCTGATTAACTTTGCCTTTGAAGTGTTTTGGGCGCATAAATGGTACGTTTCTGTTTGTTGTTGTTTTTGGAACAGCCATTGATTCACTGTTTGAATAAAATGGGGTTTACTGGTCTCACAGATTTGTTGTTTTTTAAATTTCTTCCAAGTCTAACCAGGGAACAAGACACTATTTGCATTGATGTGGCCTTCTAAACAGTGCCCAAGATGATGAATGACTAGTGAAGAGAATTTACTGCAAGAGCACACTAACGATTCGATTCGATGTGACGGGGGGTCCACCAGACGACCCTACGATCAGACCCGAGGGTCCATTTCGATGCCCCATATGAAGTGAAATCGAACAAGTCGAACTTAACACCTACCCGAGGCTTTAATCAGCCTCAGTAGGTCCCTAACAGATAATTCACTCAGCTCCTGGGTGGTCAAATACCTTCGCCCCAGGATCCTATGCCTACGCCCAGCCAATGCGTCACATTGTGTGAGCAAGTGTTGAGGCGTTTCCTCCTCCTCTAAGCAGAAGGAGCATGTTGGATCATCCACCAGGCCCATAATGCTAAGATGCTTATTGAGGTTACTACGGTGTCCAGTTAACCAACCAACCACCAGCTTTAGTTCCCTTCTACTAAAACCTACCTACAGTCGGTCCTTAGATCCCAGTCAAACTGCAACTGGTTCCTAGCCCAACTTCTTAGTTCAGTATGTACTTTCTTAACAGAGATGCCAAGGGCCGGTTCCGGCCCTATAAGTGGCAACTCTAAAGCCGCCCGAGCTAGTTGGTCAGCCTCGTCATTTCTCTCCACATTCGAGTGCCCAGGTACCCACACCAGCTGTAGCTTCTTCCGAAGCTTATCGATACTGACCGGATTTAAGGTATTAGGATGGGTATTTTTTACAGTGCTAAAGCCAGGATTTTGAAAAGTAGGCATGTCACGTGTCTCATGCATGTAATACATGTAGATCATCTGCCGAAGGAGAAGGGGGTGGGGGTCTGGCGCCGGCTGGGGTCTGAGCCCAAATTCTAGGGGGTTGGGCTAATAAACGCTCAAAAATCGCCCTTTTTCGGCTTAGAATCGTCAAAAATCGCTAATTTGGGCTGAAATACAGCTAAAAGTGTTGTTTTACAGGCGATTTTTGCACTTTTTGTGTCGCAAAAAATCGCAAAAATTTGCTCAACAAATTGTTTGCCAGAAAAATCGTCTTGGGGGTGCCCAGCCGCGGGGGTCTGCGCTCATCCTCTCGGCGCGACTAGTTTCGTGCCGCAAAGATTTGGTCGTCGGTGCAAAGCTCCACCCACCCACCGAAAGCTGGTGACAGCGAGTAGGTAAAATGGGAACCGACTGGATCTGCCGTTGCACCGAAGCCGCTCCACAAAGCATGCCGCGTTGGAGAAGAAGATCTACGATGTCAGAAGCTGTCTGAGAAACCAACAATGCCGGGAGCCCTCTTGCATATGATGGGGCACCGGCAGCCGTCGGGAGCTATCAGCATCATGGCATCAACACGCCGGCCGCCCTCCAACCAACCAACCACCAGCTTTAGATCCCTTCTACTAAAACTAAGTAGTTCTCTGGTTTCTACTGATCTAGGTCCCAGAACGAACTACTTAGAATGCCTACAGTCGGTCCTTAGATCGCATGCAAACTGCAACTGGCTCCTAGCCCAACTTCTTAGTTCAGTATGTACTTTCTTAACAGAGATGCCAAGGGCCGGTTCCGGCCCTATAAGTGGCAACTCTAAAGCCGCCCGAGCTAGTCGGTCAGCCTCGTCATTTCCCTCCACATTCGAGTGCCCAGGTACCCACACCAGCTGTAGCTTCTTACGAAGCGCCAGTCGTTGTAGTTCCCTGACACACTCTGCAACCAACTTAGAGCTGATGCATGGTGATACTTCAACTTCAACTTTTATGCCATCAAAGCTCTACACCGTAAAACAGCAAGCGAGCGGCAAGAAAATAGGTTATACAACAACAGCCATATCATGAACTAAGCTTTCAAACGAATCAGAGTGCAGAAAGAGTTTAAACCTTGTGTAAGATACTAATGCTTTTGAAGCTGCTTGACTATCTGAACAAATACAGATCTTCTGCTCAAGACAGTTAACTAATCCGGGATCCCTGGCGCAGTTCAAAATGGCATAGACCTTCGCCTGGAAAGCCGTTGCGTATTTTCCGCGTGGAAAATAATCCTCTACCCCTAGTCTCTGTATAAATACTCCTGCTCCCGAATTCTCCAAACCTGTTAACCTGGAACCATCCGTATTACAGTAGAGAGTATCGGTTGCATTAGGAATATTACCTTGCCGGACCTCCCTACTCGGGAAGTCGACCTGGTATTTCTTATCAAACACATAGTTGGGTAGTTGTTGGTCACTTGGGAATTGGTACAATGGCGATAAATCGCACAATTGTGCCCAAACACTACAGTGACCACGACCCACCCTGTGCCACTGATTAGTACTTTTTAGTCTGTAGCAGGTCGCCATCGCTTCCACTTGAATCCAAGTGTGTAGCGGTGGAAGACACAACAGAACTTCCATTGCTGCTGTAGGTGTTGTTTTTAGAGCCCCTGTTATGCATAAACATGTCAGTCGTTGTATACGGCCTAGCTGTGTGTTTTGGCGCATTCCAGGTTCGTCCGTTTCCACCACACTACAGCAGCAAACGCTATGAGCACACTAACTAACAATGACAATGGGAATGCAGAGGCTCAGTATAAATATATTTCATCACTCCCCCTCGGATGAGAGTCATTGTTGAATCGGGGCTACATCTGTGCCGACCATCGTTCCGAAACACGAGAAGTAGGAGAACTGGGAGAGGAAGAGAGGCCATAGGGGATGACGTTGACAGCGTGATCGGACCGGTTCAATGGATCAGGAGTGATATCGAAATGGACCTCTTTGCCAGAGAGTAATAGTGGAGAGAGCACAGAGGATGCATGAATTAAACAGTCTTGGTGAGTGTAGACCTAGTTCGTAGTGACTACTAACTACAAACTAAAAGACTACTAACTACCTGACTTTTTGAAAAAATGAGACTACAAATTAACTCTAACTACAAACTAAATCCGCTGACTACAAATTGACTACTAACTACATATTTATTCGTCCCGAGTTTGTAGTCTGAAAATCTTGAAATTTGCATGGTTGTTTACAGTTATTTTATAACAGTTTAAGTGAAAATTTTACAAAATCGCGAAAATTTTCCATTAATCACAGAAATTACAAACATTGCTTGGCATCTTAGTTCATTGAGCATCTAATTTAGTTTGGTACTTGTACTGTAATTATAGGTGCATATAAATGACAACTCTTTGGTCCTCCAATGATTAAGGCTACAGTAGATTGTCCACCACCATACATGTAACAGAAGGCGGTCTGCCCCACCTGAAAGAGTCAGACCTTCCAATCGGAGACCCTTGCGACTATTTTCTTCGACCCCCCCTCTGATCTTTCTGGTAAGTCCTCTGAAGTCCTTTTTCCTCTGATCTTTCTGTTTTTAAAACAACAAAAGTACAATAATAAAAGTTGCCTTAAAATGGTACCGATATTTTTTGCCAAAAACAGCTAAGTTTTGCTATGGAAATGCTTGTAAAGACTTCCATTAACGTGAATTCAAAGCATTTGAAGCGAACTTAACCAGTTATTATGTCTATTTCCTTTAAAAACTTGCGTGAGTTTTTCCTGCATTTAGTTTTTTTCCTTTCGATTTTTCCTTTCGAAAAGTCGATTTTTTTGTCAGGCCTCTTGCTTCTAACTAAAGTTCAATATGCAAATTTCGGGAACAGTATAGTAGTCTCGCTGATGAGAGAAACAGATCCATATATACATGTATGGGGTTCACACCACGCATAAATTCGGAACACTGCCAGATGTACCCAGCGCCAAAGATTTTTGATTAGACATTACAGACTTTTGATTACAGACTTTAGTTACTTGATGCTGTGGCGCTCTTCTTTTCGGTAGCCTTTCTCTGGTACGATACCGATGGTGTCAGATTTCAGAAAGTTGCGCTGGAATACTGTTATTTTACTAGTGGATTTTAATTTTACTATTTACTAAATTTACTACAAATTCAGCTCTTCAATTTAATTTTTATTTTTGTTTTACTATCAAGGTGCTCCGATTTTACTAATTTTTGTTTTACTAATAATTTGACTAATTTTACTACTATTTTACTACGATTTTACTAGTCATTAGGGGAAATTTTGCAACAAAGATGCCAAGATTTTACGAATATTAACGTTGGTGCTAAATTTGATCATGATAGGAGGCTCCCAAGAAATTTAGAGACAAAAATGTGTGAAATTCGACTGACAATAGTGCGCCCACACATCTTTTATTGCAAAATTCATCAAGAATTTGGCTGGAATTAGCCAAAGACTAGTAAAATAGTAGTAAAATTTTCATTTTACTATTGACGGTCTTTGTTAATTTAATTTAATTTTTACTTTACTATTGGCTCTTAATTTTACTTTTTACTATTATTTTACTACTAGTAAAATACCACTAGTATTACTAATTTTTGTTTTACTATACTATAGTAAAATAACAGTACGCTGGAAAACCAGGTTGCAGGCGGAGGCTAGGCAGTGTGGTGCATTTTAAAAATTTGAAACTAGGTAAAGTAATACTAGGTAAAGTTGTCACCTAAAAAACTAGGTAAAGTAATACTAGGTAAAGTTCTCAGCTAAGAAGCTAGGTAAAGTAATACTACAGGGTGTCTCAAAAAAAATGATCACATTTCTTTTTACTGCCATTTCCGCAAATTTTGACCAAATAGGTTGAAATTTGGAACATAGGTACCAAAATACGGGGAATTTTATGTGTTAAAGTTTGGTGCACTAGGCTTGACTCATTCCCGAGAAATTTCAAAAAAAGTGAAATTTGTTAAATCAATAGTGAAAGCCGGTCGCCGAAAAAATGATCGCATTTCTTTTTACTGCCATTTCCGCAAATTTTGGCCAAATAGGCTGAAATTTGGACCATAGGTGCCACAATTCGGGGAATTTTATGTGTTAAAGCTTGGTGCACTAGGCTTGACTACTTCATGAGAAATTTCAAAAAAAGTGAAATTTGGTAATTTCAATAGTGAAAGCCGGTCACCGAAAAATGGAAACATTTCCCTTTCCTGTATCTTTTCTAATTTTTGTCGGAATTGGATAAAATTTGGAGTGTAAACGCAGAAATTCAGGAAAATTCGTGTGAAATAAGTTGACGCATGAACTCCAACGCTATCGTTAGAGTTTAGGGGATAATGTAATGTAGCTTTTTTTCGGTGACCGGCTTTCACTATTGAAGTTACCAAATTTCACTTTTTTTTAAATTTCTCGGGAAGTAGTCAAGCCTAGTGCACCAAACTTTAACACATAAAATTCCCCGAAATTTGGCACCTATCATCCAAATTTCAGCTATTTGGTCAAAATTTGCGGAAATGGCAGTAAAAAGAAATGTGATCATTTTTTGAGACACCCTGTAGGTAAAGTTGTCACCTAAAAAACTAGGTAAAGTAATACTAGGTAAAGTTCTCAGCTAAGAAACTAGGTAAAGTAATACTAAGCAAAGCCCAGAAAAACTAGGTAATACTAGGTAAACCTAAAACGCTCGAAATCAAGTCAAAATATTATTTTTGGTTCAATAGAACAATGATGAAGTTAGTGAAGTTAAAATTTACGAAATTTGACACATTTCAAGTAAATATTTGTATTTAATTGATCAAATAAGTCAGAAATTCATTCTCTGGGCCACTGTAATTGTGGGAAAGCCGGAAATTTGAAGGTTTGCTGACTGAAAAGCCACATAAAACTGAAAATATCAAACTAGGTAAACTTGTTCTACCAAGAAGTACCTAGTTATGTGGATCTAAAACTAGGTAAAGTAAAACTAGGTAAATTAGAGTAACCAGCAACTAGGTAAAGTAAATCTAGGTACTTTTCCCGAATATTAACTAGGTAATACTAGGTATACCTAGTTACCTACTTACCTAGATAAAAAGTGCACCACACTGAGGCTAAGGTGATGGCTTGGGCCAGAGGGTCTATAAAGGTCCCCCGAAGTCGTCCCAAAACTTCATGCATTCATCGATTTTTTTGTCAGGCCTCTTTCTTCTAAGCAAAGTAATAATATGCAAATTTCGAGAACAGTATAGTAATCTCGTTGATGAGAGAAACAGATCCATATATACATGTATGTGGTTTTGACCAGGGCCACACAAGATTAACGTTGGCCTATGCCATTCTGAAATTCAGGTGGACACCCTAACTGCGAGGTCAAATTTCTAGCAGAAATCAAAGTGGTAGAGCAAAATCAATATGACCACTGGATTCAGCATGCCCGAAATAATATAGAACCGTGAAGCTGAAATTGGTTGTAAAATAAAAAAACCCCATGTGTTCGATCTTGAATGAATTTTTGTGAATAACTATGGGAGAGCAAAATTTTGACCACTTGTCGGCATTAGAAAATCGAACTGGGATTCACACCACGAATAAATTCGGGACACTGCCGAATGTACCCAGCGCCAAAGATTTTTGGACAGACTTTAGTCGCGCCGAGAGGATGAGCGCAGACCCCCAGCGGCTGGGCACCCCCAAGACGATTTTTCTGGCAAACAATTTGTTGAACAAATTTTTGCGATTTTTTTGCAATTTCAGACACAAAAATTGCCAAAATCGCAGAACAGTCAACAAGCATGATCACTTTTAACTGCCTCTATTCACTGAACCAGTCAAGCACGCCACAAGGACATGCAAAGTTGCATGACACTCAGCGAAATGAAGTGAAGCGAGATTGAAGAGCCACTGCGAATGGTTAGCCAGACAGACAGAATGAAAATTGTGCTTGCTGTCCTGTTACTGCTCGTTGTGCCAACTCATGGCGGTTGGAAGCAGCAACTGATCAATCAGAACCTTTGTTTGGTGAACTTGGTAAGACAGAGAGAACAATCGTTCAACCTCACAGAAGCCACTGCTCTCTGTGGCAGCACCTCCATTATAAAATTCTTACGCAAGGATGCACAACAACTACTGATATCTGGTCAACTTAGTTGGAGATACTTTGAAGCAACATTTGCAATCCGATCCATCTACCCATGTCAGACGGGTTTTTGGGACTACTGGGACTTGCAATTCTGGTGGCGATATTATATGTTCAGATACTATGGGTGGCTCTACTTTTCGGAGCTGTGCAAAACCTGGGCTTGCGAACTAGAGCAACAGCTGAAACCGGTTTACTGGCTGTTTGGCCGTTATCTGGCCATCCCAGTCAGTCTTTTGCTAAATACTTTGAATATCAGTATTATGCGCCAGACCATGCTAGGCTTAGAGCCGGGAACAGCACTTTACATCCATTTAGCTGAGATAGTCACTGATCTATTTCAAGCCATTTCTTTCAGTTTGAAAGATTCCTATTTTCTTCACTCATTCTTTGTCAAGTTTGATTGCTGGTTTGGAATCGATTTCAGTTACTCCAAAGCTATCATAGCAGCGCCTGCTGAGCTTTTTCAAATGCTCAATCAGCTGCTATTGGCAGCCCTTCTCTATGACCGAATCTTAGCCATAAACAAACCATTCCATTATAATGCTATCAAGCACAAAAGGCGTGCATGTAAAATATTTGCACAGTTGATCCTGTTTTCATTCTTAGCTACACTAATCTATGGCTCCATTGACTACAATCGCTATAAAATCGTGGAGTGGTTGGGCTTAGCATATGGCAGCCCTGGGTACATGCTACTGCCTGAGTTCAGAAAAGTTTTCCAAGCAATTTTTTACAGTTGCTTGTTAGCTGCGCAGTTCTGTCTGGCATTTGTCTGTACGTGTATGTATAATGCACGCAAAATTTTGAGGGGTCAGGCAGGAACTAACCAGCAGGAAAGGAGAAAACAGGAAAAAGCCAAACGCAGCCTACTGATTGGCACTGTTCTCTTGAATTTGTTTACTATGAGTCTGTTTCTTGCAAGTCATGCTGAGATTATATTGCAAGCTTCGCTTGGCATTGAATATCTGCCGGTCCACGTGCTATCGTTGATTACTATAATGGGAGATGTTTTTGGCCCTGTGGCCGCCTTCCTTAATGGTTCGGGGGCGATTCTGTTCCACGTTACCTTTGCTAAGACTTACAGAAAAGCCTTCTTCAAGACGTGGTTAGGGAAATTGATTGCCCAAGCTCGTTCACATGTACGGCCTCAGCCTCTGAATGCTATTCAGGTTGGAACGCCGAGAGTGTTTGCGGTGTAGGTGTGATTGTATGAGGACTTTCCCTTGTGGTGTTTTGGACGCTTAAATGGTATGTTTCTGTTTGTTGTTGTTTTAGTTAGCCATAGATTCACTATTTGAATAAAATGGAGTTTACTGGTCTCACAGATTTGTTGTTTAAATTTCTACCAAGTCTAACCAAGGAACAAGACACTGTTTACACTGATGTGCCCTTCTAAACAGTGCCAGAGATCATGAATGACTAGATAAATCACATGGGTACACCCAGAGCAAAGATGGCAAAGCACATGGTCAGTAGGAAGACCTCCTTTCGTTGTCGAATAGTTTTCGGGAAAACATCCTGCAGCGCGGTGACAACAGCCTCTACCGTGCAGACCAGAAAATAAATTTTGCTGCCGGTGGCAGTCACCTGGAGCTCAATGACGTCGACACGCCAGACGCTCTCTTCGTGACTGGCACCCAGCGGCCTACGTGTTTTGGGTGGTGCCTTCGTTTCTGGCTTAGTGTCATTTTAGTGTCAATCAGACCAATTCGTACCGCTGCTCTTTTGAAACGTTCAGGTACTGTATTTTGGGCAAAAATAGCTGTGCGTCTTCTATTCAGCGCTTATGGTTTTGGTTAACAGGTGTTCACGAAAAAAATGATCACATGAAACCAACCGTCCCTAATCAAGGCTTCACAGGCAGGCATGAAAATTTGCCTGACATTCTGGGAAACGAAATGAAATCAATCGGGGATGTCCTGCTTTAGCCACTGAAGAAGCTAGCCTAGTCAATCAGATTGTCTTAAAAGCATAACCTTTGCACAATCAAACATCAAGTTAACACCAGGCGCTGGCGTTGCACCTAATGGTAGCAAGGGGGAGGGTTGTTTGTAGGCAGGGCTACCCATTGAAGGGCTCTTAAAAGTGCGAGGGGGTGGTGTCCTTAGTTGTTCGAAAGGACAGTGGAAATCCGATCCGATCCGATTTGCTGAGGTCCTACGGCCTACAATCAGACTCGAGGTCCATTTCGCGACTCCCGTGATTCGTAATCTCGGACGTTGCCCTTCTTTCACATTGCCAGCCACTCCTAGCCATGCTACTGGGTGCCGGTCACCAGGAGGACGGCCGGCCTGTTGATGCCATGATTCTGACGGCTACCGACGGCCGCCAGTGCCCCATATGCCAGAGGGCTCACGGCATATGTAGTTGGTTTCTCAGACAGCTTCTGACATTGTAGATCTTCTTCTCCAACGCGGCATGCTTTGTGGAGCGGCTTCGGTGCAACGGCAGATGCAGTCGGTTCCCATTTTACCTACTTGCTGTCACCAGTTTTCGGTGGCCTGGGTGGAGCTTTGCGCCGACGACCAACTCTTTGCGGCAAGAAACTAGCCGCGCCGAGAGGATGAGCGCTCAACGTCGCGCACAGTGGCTTTGCGGCCTAAACCACTACACCAACTGTGCCGGCCAATACAACTCAAAAACAAACAAACAACAAACCATTTTGTTGCATTCAGGAAGACTAGAATTTGGCGCAAAAATATGCAAAATGCTGCAACAGCTGGTTATAGTCACAGTCTATCTAAAGGTTTATCGGCTAATCGTTTAAGCTCAAGAATCTTGCTCACCTGAAAAGCGCGATAAAGCTTATAGTGCATTTGTATTTCACCAGTAAAACTATCTTTCAAACACAACGCTACGAGTGAAATGCATTGGAAACTAATCCTTCCTCTAGGTTTGTCTTAAATGTGCTTTCAAAACAATGTGTATCTATTTCCAGTCATAGTGATTTTACTCGCCTGGCCGCCCTCAGTGGAAGGTATGAAAGGGCAACTAAATGGAAAACACGGTAAGAAAAATTGCGCCCATTTTTAAATGTAATGTAATGTAAGTTTAAAAACTAATGTAGCAAGTTCTGTTTGTAGTACCTCTTCAAAAGTTTTCGTGCGTGTCAGTTGGATGGAGCTGTGAAAATGACATCGATTGTTGCTCTCAACTTACCTGTCAAGATTTAGGTTATGGCAACACACACTGTTGTCGTTCATATGGTTGCTTTTAATAGAAGGAACATGTGTTTTGCTGATGTTGAGGACTAAAATTCCATCGGAATTGAATTCAATCGAGGGTGCCGCGGCAGCGGCAACCGGTCGAGGTTGCCGCGCCAGCGGTCTCCCTATTATGCGCGTTTTCGGTTTTACTGTTGCATTTTTACGTCATATTGCGTAATCGTAATGGTTATACAAAGTACGGTATACGGTAATGGTATTGATTCAGGCAAGGCGGGAATTTGATTTGTTGTCATTTGGTTTAGTTGTCTGTGGGCGGTTTACACGAATATAGCAATGCTAGCCGGTATACTTTTTTACTAGAAATAATAAGAAACAATAATAATGATAATACTAATAATCGTTATATCATCACTGTCGTCTCTGTTAGTATAGTGTTGAAATTAGTAAAACAAAGACATATAAAGCTACGTTAATATTACAATGATCGAGTAGTTTTTTATGCGAATGGCTAAATATGGTTCGCAATAGTTTGTAGGTAGAAGGGAGATATTACACCGATGGGATAGCGCAGACATGGCTCTTGATGTTTGGGCTTTGAATGCTTGAGTAGCAAAGGCAATCCGAGTATCCATAAGCGTTTCTTCTGAACAGTTAATGCTGAAAAAGGTAAAACAAGTACAGTTAGAGTCCTACAAGTGGCGACCAATCAATCGTGACCAATTGATAGGTAATCTTTGAGACAGATTTGTCTGACATTTAGTTTGAGTACGGCAGTTCTAGAGATGAGACAATTTGTTTTACGGATGATGATGAGACACCGGCAGTAGGAGATTGTGGCATTGTGTGTTGTTTGGACGGCTTTGGCTGTAGAAGATTTGGCGGTGGAGACGTAGGAGGATCGGATTTGTGCGATTGGAGTCTGATATGGTGGCGTTGTATCTAAATGAAAGAAATGAAAATAAAATGAATGACATATGAAAAATCAACAACTGTAGATTGTCATCAACCTTATCACTACACAACTGGTGCTAACAATAGTGGCGGCTAGGTAGGCAGGGGCCGCTGGATAGTGAGCGTCCAATCAATGGTAAACGACTTAGAGTAGGCAAGCCGCCGCGGCTCAATGTTTAGCAAACGAGTGCATCGAACTTTTGTTTAGGCAAACTCTAGCTGACCGGCGGATGGTTTCTCTAATCAAAAGTTGGGTGCACTGGTCTTTTTCTGAGCACTGACGGGTGGCCGGGTTGCGTAATCAAAAGTTGTCTGACTGAACTGCTTTCTGCTAAAGACTGACGGGTGACCGCTTTGCCTAATCAAAAGTTGGATCCGCTGCTTTCTTCTAAGCACTGAGCGGCGGCGGTTCGTCTAATCAAAGTGAGGGTGCTCTGTTTTCTTGTAAACACTGACCGGTGGGGCGGACCTTGCCGGGCGTTGGGGCAGTTTGGTTGGGCGGACCTTGCCTTTCCGGTAACAGGCAGATTGAGTGAATGAGGTGATATCACGGCCATGGCCAAATTGGCAGGCGCCTGCCCAAAAGCGGTGACCTATAATAAGTTTACATTATCAGACACCATCTAGTAACAAGTAACTGAGTTACAGCCATACATGGGCCGGAAAAATGGGTTGGGGGTAGTCAAAATCGGAAAATTTGGGGGTGAGCCTGCCGGTTTGGGGGGTCGCGGCGAGTTTGGTGGGTGGGGTCAGGAACAAAGTCGGCTTCAGGTGGGTGGGTGGGGTCGTTTGGGGGGGTCGAGAACAAGTTGGGGGTCGGCAAACCTACCGGACCCCACCCCCCCCCCCGCGGCCCATGTATGGTTACAGGTGGTAGCTTTTGAAAGTAGTCGTCATTAGTGTTCCGACGATATCAAAACTTGTCGATATTCGATATCGATATCGATATCGATATTTTCAGTTCAATATCGATCGATATCGATATCGATATCGATATTTATAGTTATGCAAGAAAATGTGAAAATTTGAAAGAGCAAACTGCTCTTGTTGCTTATCAGTCAAGCACTGATGCAATCAGCGATCTGATATCAATTAAGTAGAGAATCGCAGAAAATGTAGTGGCCGATCTGAAGCCCTTCAATGAAAAGGTTGATCTCTCAGGGCGATGCTCCACCCATTAGGCATAAATAAGCTCAGACAGAATAGCGTATTTTAACTTATTTTAATGATAAATAAGCAAAAAAGCTTAACTTCAGTAAAAATCAGACTTTTTTCCTTACGATCCTTTCAACCACCCGTCAGCCCGGTGGTACACCCTCAAGATTTGAAAATTTGCCACCCCTCAGCCAAAATGCTAGCCCATGTCTGCTTCTGCCCTCCTGCTTCAAGTCTGCGGAGTGAGCAGCTCCTCAGTGAACATAAGCGTTGCTGTCTAAAAGCTGAGAATGCTGAGAAATCGATGTTTCTGAGAGCTATCATGCCACTGTTAGGTTTTGACTATACCATCGATTTCTGAGTTGTCCAGAAAAAACAGTTTTTTTACTGTTCTAGAGAAATAAACTTGGTGTTAGTTTTGTTTTTTCTTACTTTTCCGCACACAAAAATATCGAAAATATCGATGCGAAATATCGCGATATCGATATCGATATCGATATTGGAAAAAGGGTCGATATATCGACTTTTCGATATCGATATCGATATATCGTCGGAACCCTAGTCGTCATATT
>JASANB010003016.1:0-67198 GCA_030248155.1 Sabatieria punctata | reverse complement strand
TCGTATGTGTGTGAACGCGTGTGATTGCGTGCCTAGGCGTTTTACCAGTGCGCGCCGAGTTACATGCTAATTTGTATTACTACGTGTTAGGGTCACACGTATGGTCTATACCCAGCTCAGGTAGACGTATCTGTTGCTCAGTCTTGGCCTGTGTCGCGCCCGTATATTGTTACTAAAGTAAAGTCCTTACCACCGCCGATACGTCATTGGCGACGCCGGCTAAAAAAAGCTGCTTGTTTTCTTTTGTGTGTTCGCAGCGATTTAGCGGGCACAGGCCTAGCTCCCCTCTCTCGAGAATGGCAATGGAGAAGGTGGCACCGTGCACCAGAGGAGCTCGTATTCAAGCGTCACCTGTGACGGAGACAGCTGAGCCATCTGCAAGTGCGCCGACTTACGTCTACAATCTGACGACACCGAAAACCGCTCGACCTCATTGGCACAAGCGAGGACATGGCCGTCAACCACGAACGACTGACTGCTGTCACCACCGAAAAACTGCTCAACAGAGGCGTTTTGGTTCATCAAACAAGAAAGACACTCCACCGAGCAAGTGCATCAACTACAATCGACTTCGGTCAGGTATCGCTGTAAAGGCAGTCGTAAGTGACTTAACAGCAGGGTTAAGAAGCTCCGAGCTTTCCATCTGCCGTTGCCCAAATTGTAGTCGGTGCGCTAAAACGCCCCAAGCACAGTTTATACCATCTTGTCTAGAAAACAACGCAACTACGCAGCTAATGGGTGTATGTGCTGAGTGTATACGTAACATCAATTTGGGCCCAAAAATAAAAACACTCAATCACAAAACCCAGAAATCCTGCAACTACAGTAGCCTACAGTCTGTAGTCCGACTATGTATTGGGATGCTGCTCGTTTGTACATTGTTGGGTGTTGTTCACTTGTTACAGCAGCAACTGTCGGGTCGTGTACTTCCAACGGCTGCAAGGGCGATAGCTGCAGTCGAAATATTCATTGCCATGGAGGGTACGGCCGCCAGCCCCACTCGACCGAGCCACGGCGGCCCTCAAAGGAAATGGGGCATCTATCGCAGTATCAGAGGACCATACCGTGTGAGAAGCGCGGATCATAATAGCTCACATGGTCACTCGGGCCGCTCCACTTACATAACCTCAGGACAGGGACGTCAGGAGCAATTTTTCGTAGTGTTTGGCATGTCATTTGTCTTTGTTGTAGACCGAGCTGCAACTGTGCGCACTGCTGGAGTGGGGTCCCTCGCAGCCACCCATGGGTCAGGCGCGATGTTGGTCGACCAACCCACGCAGCCCGAGACACCTGACTTGCAAGATGATGTACTGGGACCGCCACACCTGGGCATCACTGCACTGCTATTGCCAAACGGTCACTCTGTCAGTCACTGCAAGACCTTTGACGTCAACAAGCAGGTTGTCTCCTGCTATGCCTACTGTACTGGTCAGCATCTATTCTGCAACGTGCTTTCGTCTGTCTACATGCTTGTAGCGCCTAGTTTGGTGACCAAAGCGGCTGGGGGGCGGCGACCTACAACCCCTACGTTCTTCCAGAAGACTCATCAGGGTCTGGGGGTACGGGAGGCTGGGGTCTGTCCAACCCGTGATCCTGGCGGGCTCCGCTTGGGTGTCGAAGGAGCTCCGGCACTAGCTGCGGGGTGGCCAGGGGTCGCGGTGAAGACTCCGAACACCTATCCCTTCCCGGTCGCCGAGTCCCGCCCATGCCGGCTACTACTGTCGATTGTGTACAACACACCGCAATTCGTGCTGTCACCAACCAATGGGGTGTATTCACTACAACCAACTAACAGACTGTGCAGATCGTTCTGCGACACCAGCACTTGCCGTTCAGCGGCCCTGCGCACACAGGGGCCAGTTAGCGACCATCTCTGTGGCACAATTAGCGGCTCATGTAGTCCAGCACGCGTCAAAGGGACAGTGGTAACAGACAGTGCTGCAGGCACGACTTTTACCACAAGAAAAGAAATAACCCGCCACCGACCGCAACACCAGCCAGGCGTGAGATTGGTGCAGTTCTCACGGCCGCCGGTCAAACCTCACCAGAGCACTGGGCAGATGCGCACTAGGAGCCCAACAGAAGCCGGCAACTGTGAAAATCGTGTGAAACGTGATTTGCTCTGTGATGAGTTATATTTGTACTGTATTGTGTGTGTACCTAGCTTCTACACCAGCAAGCACCGGGCTGTGGCCAGGCCAAAGGGTGCAAGAGTGCGATGGTTAGCTGGAAACTCGGGTCACGGAAAACCTGAGTCAGTTGTGTTGCTATGGTATGCTAGTACAAACGCGGCTAGGCAAGTGCCGAGGAACAGCAAGCCTGTGCCTGACAAAGGTTCAGTTATGGTACAGATGTATGCATCAAACCTGCACCACGACAAAAGACAAGTTGATCACTGGACACCCGCGATGTCACCTATGATGTGTTCGTGTACTCTAGTGGTACTTGCAAGCTGTGACAACCAGTGTATGCCTGCAGTTTGTCAACAGGGTGGTCCGCGCTGCAAACTAGTGTGTAGAGCAAGTGGAATGCTCACTCGAGAACTAGCGGCCAGGTACAGTTACACTGTCATGCAGTGTCAGATCCGGTCTACAATCTTGCACCACCCACCAGTGGTCATTGGTCAGACAGCGTGCTACTGCCAATGGGAGTTCTCCACCAGTAGAAGTTCATCTCCACCTCGGGCACTAGCGTGCTTGTTGGTCAATACTTGGAATGGACTCCAAGTAAGCTGGGACTTCAAGATGACCAAGTGGTCAACCTCCACGCAATGGAGAGGAAAACTTGGCACAGTCCAGAACTGGTGTGAAGAGGAATCAAGAATTTCGCATCCTCCCAGCAGAGCTATCCAAGCTGTCCGAACTCAATTCCATGGAAGGATTGAGCCGCTATCGCTTCATTTTTTCAACATTCAATCTGTTGGTAGGGTTGAGCCATCACAAAGAGGGATTGAACCGACTGTGACATGCAGTTTGTGGGCAGCAACCAGTGAAGCAAAGCTGATGTGCCAACAAGGGAAGAAGCAGACTGCTATGGTCAAGTCAAATGAAGAGGTCAACCCAGGAAACTCTTTGACACTGGTCTGTGACGTTATTGCCAATCACCAGTTAGGCACCACCAGAGTGGGGTTGCTGGGATTCCACACCGTTTGGCACAATGCACCATGCAGCAACAACCAAATATGGGTGCTACAAAACTGGTCATTGGAGGCTCAATGGTTGCGCATTGGACGCAGCCAGAGTAAACAACACAACCAGTGCACAGTGCTGAACAAGCTCACCCGAGAGGAGAAATCTTCTAGCCAACTGAAAGTCCAGCAGTCAACAGCAAGACAAGGCAAGAAACGTGGGAATCGCAGTTGGGAGCGATACCAAGGCAAAGAGGAGCGTCAAGCCCACAGTCAAATCTGTCTCCCCTGCCAGAACCAGAATGTCTGCAGCAGGAAGAAAACCTGTCAGGCAGAGGTTTCAAGCAAGTCAGTGGGGCTTATCTGGGCAGATGCACCAGGGCTACAAGACTCGTGTGCTCAAGGTCACAAGACGGTACCTACTCATTGCTGTATCCGCAATTCTGACTGCTTGCACATCAACTGCCAGGGACAGCCCAAGAAGCTGGTCAGCGGCAGAAGAAGAGGCACCAATTATGGCATTGTCAACATCAGTGCTCTGAGTCGGAAAGGAATGCAAACCTACTTGGTTAACAACCTGCTAGATTTGAACAACCTGACTCAAGAAGCACCACCTGCCTACCAGCAGACGCAGAGTCGAACAGTGGAATGTTGGCACTGTGTCAGTCGATGTACACAATCACCACCTCACTGCCGAATTTGGCCGAGCCATCTGACAAGCACTTCATTGCGCTGTAAAAAGCCGAAGTCAGTTCAGTGTGTCTGGGCACCAATGGTACAAGTTGAGATGTCAGTGATGCAGTTGCCTCAGCGCCAAGTCCACTGCAAACCACTTGTCACCAGCACAGACCAGGAAGGCCAGTATCTGAGCAGATGTGAGAACATGGCTGTAATTTCCAAGTGCCGCACAGGATCCACGATGTGTGCGACAATATACCAACGTTCAACTAGTGACGGGAGGTCGGCAGCATTTAGTGAGCTGTTCCAACTGCCACCCACCCGCGAAAATCCTTGATTTCACCACAACGGAATACCGGTAGAAGACGTGTATCTTCAAAATACATGATCTGTGATTTGTTGTGTGTGTAATAACCACTTCATTCTGCCGGTTAGTCACCTCTTTTCAGAGAGGGGGGTGATGTCGTATGTGTGTGAACGCGTGTGATTGCGTGCCTAGGCGTTTTACCAGTGCGCGCCGAGTTACATGCTAATTTGTATTACTACGTGTTAGGGTCACACGTATGGTCTATACCCAGCTCAGGTAGACGTATCTGTTGCTCAGTCTTGGCCTGTGTCGCGCCCGTATATTGTTACTAAAGTAAAGTCCTTACCACCGCCGACGCGTCAGGGGGGGGTCTGGCGCCGGCCGGGGGGGGGTCTGAGCCAACATTTTGAGAGGGGGGTAGGGTAGGGGTAGGCTAAAAAACGCTCAAAAATCGAAAAAATCGCAATTTTTGGGCTAAAAATCGCTAATTTGGGCTGAAATACAGCTAAAAAGTGCTGTTTTGCAGGCGATTTTGGCAATTTTTGTGTCTGAAATTGTAAAAAATTGCTCAAAAATTTACTTGCCAGAAAAATCGGAGGGGGGTCGGTGAAATCGTCTCGGGGGGGGTCTGGCCTAAGTCGGGTGGGGGCAGACCCCCTGTTACATGTATGATCGTATCGTAAGGATGATATCGAAAGGCTTGCATAACTCCGACAGTTTACAGCAATAGCAACGACGAGAAGCAAAAACATACAGTCTTGAGATCTTCAATTCGAGTCATCACTCCAATGGCCATTTCTCTGCGTTCCTGCGGAGTGTCGGGACACGGGTACAAAGTAGCGCGGTAGCTAGAACAGACTACAGTCTGCGTTTGAATTTTTGCAAAGCAGGCCGACCCACCCTTCGCAGATCTTCTTGACGCGACTCTTCAGCTGATCGCCTTGAAAGAAAATTATGAACACGCACTTGTTAACTTGATCGCCCTGAACAATCAACAGGTCAGCTTTTGTTTCAACCGCACAACAGCAAAAGACAAAACATACAGTGGCCGGGTCTTCCAACGGCTCAGTGATGGCCGCTTGTCGCAGAAAGACGTTGCCTCGGCAGGCGCGCCACAACAGACGCTCGAAACCGGGCAGACGCTCACGCCAGATCACACCGGCCACAAAGCTGAAACTGATCTAATCAATGCGTTCTGATCGGTCATTTGAGGTGACACAAACTGCGGTCACAGCAAAGTGCCAACAGACAAACGATCATGCTTTTGCCAATGTGGGCAAAGAACAAAAGTAATAGAAGTTTCGATTCAATCAGACATGCACGAATGCAGTTGAGAAAATTTTGGCACTGATTGGCTATAGGAAAGGAAGTATTATTTACGGAATACAAATTTTGTTTCAGAAAAGTAAGTGCTGCCATTTTTGGAGAAACTGATTATTACGACAACAGGAAGAGAATAACAACGATCTTAACACTTGAAGAAAGACATCAAGAGTTTGCGTATTGGTCGCAAAAACCCAAGCTTTCGAAATCAACATCTCGGTAGAATTGATCAAAAGCTACGCTAAAAGAAAAATGGTATATGAATGAAGGTATTAGTTGACAACGAGAAGCCAATCAAACTACTGAGATACATGCATATAGAAAGAAAGGAAAAAGTCAGACCTGTATCTACCAACTAGGACAGAACAAAAAGTAAAAGCAAGAACGGTACACAGACAGCGAGGCTTACCCCAGTCCTTCGAAAGAGGCCCATTCAGCAGTCATGGGAGGCATGACGCTTTTTCGATCGCCGTCCTCATCCAGCGGAATGGCACCCTCGGCCGTCAGTCCCGCCTACACAAAGAACGAAGAAAACTAAATAATACTCAGTCATGCAACAAGACGTTATAGGACGAGAGACACAGAGACAAAGAAGGCAAGCAGACAGCCAGGCCATGACCACACACAGAACAGACGCAGTGCTACCGGTCTTACCCCAGTTTCATGCCAGGAGCCACGCCGAGTGCCGGGTCAAGCGACGGTCCGAGCAGAGCCTCCTGGTCGTCTCCGATGCCGGCCGCCGTTCCAGGGTCGTGAATCTGAGTCGAGGTAGTGAGATGGGACGCCTACACCGGGTGACGGCAACCACAAAACAAAGCCACACGTAAAGGAGTGAAAGGAAAGAAACTCAGTAACCCAGTCTGACCGAACACAAGGTGAAACTAAGTGCTCTTTGCGTAAACGCGTTAGTCTGTGCAACCGAGAAACTGCAAGTCTTCGGAATAACTGAATTTAAGCGCTACAGCCTTTAGTCGCCAAATGCAAACACCGTTAGAAGAACCGTGTCAAGAGTGATGCACCAGCAATTTCTCGGTCAACCAAGTCCGGTCGAAAACGGCTAGAGAAATCATGGAATAGAACAGTGCGAAAAACTGAATTCTTGACCTAACACCATACATGGGTTTGCCCTCTCGCCGGCCAAACCCGCTCAAGCGGCCATACATACATCCTTCGTACAGGCAGGCGTTACCCCCGAAATTTTTGGGACCTTTTTGGGGAAGCAATTTTTTACGCTCCAAACTCCCCCGCCGAAAAACCACATACCCACTCCCTCCGGATTTTTCCGGCCCATGTATGCCTTACACCTAATGTTGTACAGTTTACAAACTAAAATGAAGATAATTTCTACAAAAAAGCGTCTGAGCCGTCATCGACCAGACTGTTCAAGGCAGAACTAGTCAAACAAAAATCCCATGCATGCAAGGAACAGAAGAACTCCCATCCAAGTGCTGAATGTTTGATCGGTTCTAACTTAGGCTTTCTTTTCGCTAAATTTTGATTTTTCTTCCATTTCTGCCGTTCATTATTTGTTTTCATTACGCAGTCAAAATTTTACTAACCACATACGGTGGCAATAGTTGAACTAGAAAATATTATAAATGCACAAAGCACTATGATTCCCTCTATCATCTATCTACGGAACGCAGAATTAAATGACATCTGATCGAGCGAAATGAAACGATGTGTGAAAGTTTAATTCAAAATTATTCGTTAATGAATACGAAACTTATAAACTGTCAAATGCTGGTACTTTATGACGGACAACCACACACTGCCCTGAAATTATACTTTGCACAACCACTAACATTGTTTTCCTGAAGAATAAATAAGCGAAAAGAAAGCAAAAAAACATAAGAGAGAAGGGTGACAGTAGTAAAAAGGAACTGAAGCAAAAAGGTTGGCGCCGTCACCAAAAGCTACATGATGGACAACTCTTCATAGTCATATAAGTTCGCAACAGTAACAGGTGTTTCCAAACTGTTTCAGCACAGCTGCGCACGAGTTAAGAAAGAAACCAGCAATTTTAAATAAAAAATGCTGACTCACTTCGTCAAAAAAGGTCTGCGTTTTGCGCAGAATGTGCTTCAGTTCGGTGAGTTCCAGAAAATTCTTCTTCAACATTTCCTCATTTGTGTTCACCTCTCGCAGCTCAATCTCCAACTTTTCGAAGGTGGCCTGCAATAAACCCCCAAAGTGTAAAAGAGCAAAAGGTATCTCTAAACAACTGATAATGAATACTAAGATAACCGACAGAAGTCCCTCAGCTCTCATAATCTTTTTCACAATAGCGTAGCTACTGCCCACACCAAATATCACTGCGAATCTGCTGCGGCGCAACAAACACAGAGTGACATTGTGACGCGAGCGAGCCCGTCGTCAACATTCAATTCACATCATCGGGACTACTCAGAGGTTTTGGCACTGTCTTATAATATGGTTGAAAACTGATATTCTTTTGCTTTCCCGTGCCTTTCACAGAAGTGTCTAAGTTAACGGGCCAGCCACTTTGTAAATATCGTCGATGCGCGAGTAAAGTCTGCGTATCTTTGGTATACGGTAGCACGTTTTCGCGCAGAAAAAGTGGATGTAATTTAGGTACATTCTGCACTTCTGAGTCTAAGCGGCGGAAACAGCTCCTTTCTTATTAAAAACTTATAAAACGAATAAACAAGCCTTTTTGGCTTACAATTATTATCTATATAACGTGGAATTGGCTAAACCATTGTAGACGGACTAGAATTAAAAAAATTACAGAATTGCGTCGCAAAGATTAACCCTCCGAAAACCAGTAAAATTTGCACTAAAACGTTTTTTCTAACTTTTGGAAGTTAAGCCTTTTGTTTGTTTGTTTGAGTTCCACTGTCCTTTCGGACAGCTCAGGACACCACGCGCTCTTATTAGAGCCTTTCAATGGAGTGCTCTGCCAAGTCAACTTTATTTTTTCGTTCAACAAGAAAAAGCGAAATTATCTGCTGTGCCTTCACAGACTTTTCATAATCATCTTTGGTCACATAATATTTTTATAAATGATTTTCACATTTGATTTTGTCTCACTAAGTGATGAACGGAATTTCGCGTTCGAAGGCCAGCTTTCAGTTTAGCTTGAAGAAATAGAGTTGTGCCAGTTTTTCTTACTGATAGTCTGATCGACAATGAACACTGGCCTCGTTTACTTGAGACAGAAATGCAACGCAAAATTGCACCACTTGCAAACATAAAGTAAATAATATTCTAATTCTGCCATTTCTTCCGAATTTTGAAATTGTTCAAAAATTTGGGGAAAAAATCGCGCTAAGAATGGTAACAATTGAACATTTGATTAAACTTTCAATGCGTGCACACCTAGGCCATTTCCGCAGTTCCAGTTTTGTTTTAATCATTGTAGCTAAATGTATTTTGGAATTGCATTGTTTTTCACTGTCTATTTTGCTTTGTATTATAATTTGCAAAGTCGTACCAAAACTTGTTGAGACAATTTTAGAAAGAGAAACAAGGTACTTTTTCAAATGGCTATGTTAGACTACAAAACCGTCAAAATATAGAATGTTCGGCAAAAATCGATTTCCAAAGATTTTCACATTTTCCTGTTTCTCAAATTCCCAAAAGTAGGTTTTTCCAACTTCCGAAACTTGCAAAAAGCCATATCCGAGATTTGAGGGGCCTAGCGCCGATAGACGTAAATTAGGTAGACCTACGGAAGCAGCAGAAATAAATGAATATTTAGGGGTGTCTGTGGTCGTACATAATCTTTACCTCAAGGTCAATCATTTCGCGGGGTTGTGGAGCGTCGGGATTCTCACCAGTGTCCAACATCGGTATAGCGTCTTTCTTAATTTCCTTCTCCAAAAATCCTGAAAAGCTCTCGCTGAAATTACAAAAAAAACGTACTCAATTAGAACAAGGAGCGCACGCAGTTTCCTCTCCATCTCATCGCACCGACGCACTTCGTTCACGAATTTCCGCTGGAAGGAACTGACGTCTGGATTCAGCTAAAGCAAAGCAGATCAGTAAGTACGGAAGAATAAGATAACGTACATCTCTGAATTGCACGAGCCCAAGTTCGCCCAGCTCCGCGACGCAGGCGTAGGCCGCCTCTGTCTGTAGGAACAACTGACACAGACACATCTCCTCGCTCCGGTACAAACTGCCCATCTTTACTCTTTAGTTAGCTTTCTTCTGCGTCCTTATTTTATGGCAGTCGATTGGGTTGATGATGAGATGAGTGGGCACGTCAAAAAGTTTTGTTGTTGTCGCTCCTTTTTTTAACTTGCTACGTTTGATTCCTCCGACAAAAGTTTTGGGTTCACCCAGCGGAGTCCATCCCTAGATCCAAGAACAGAGCATAAAAAACTGACAATACAAACAAAAATAGACAAAGGACTGTTGTGGGAAGACAAGAAGAAAAGGAAACGACGATGACGAAGACGATTATAAGAGAAGAGAGGAGAGGAGCAAAAATAAAAAATCGATCGATAATGTTTACCGAAGTCGCCTTCGATGTAACATTCCGCACCGAAATGGTCCATGAGTTTTCGTGATTGCTGCTTTCGGCAACCTTTCCGTTACTTCTACTTCGAAAGAGCTATCAAGAGCTATCACGTGATACTATGTAGTATCTCTTAGATAGAATTTATCACCTGAGGCCTCGATCTCGATGGATGTTTAACATATAATATCAGTATGAGCAAGAGTGCATAAAGAGTAGGAAGAATGTGCCACTCAAGGGCCGGCCCAACCCCTTAAGCTAATTGCACATGCGCTTTATTGCAGCGGAGACCTAGCTTTGAGCGGGATATTCAATGTGTCTTTAGGAATACTGTATAGCTGCCCCCGTTGATTCCTTAAGTCTACGGCAACATGAAAAAGGAAAAGAAAGGTAAAAAATCTGGCATGAAGCATGTGTGTGCTGAGTTCAACATGGAAAGTTTCACAAATGCAAAAAGCCTGATGCACTTCACTGAGCCTAAAATCTTGCAATCTTGCCTTGCAATTGAACACTTCTCATAGTTGTTGAGATGATTGAAGATCTTGTAGAAAATCAGTAAAACGCCATGCTCGCTCAGAAATTAGGCTGAGCTGCAATAAAGCGCATGCGCAATTACCGGAGGAGTCTGGAAATTCTGGTGCAGCTGCAGCGCATCCACACTCGGACGGCCGCTGAGGGAACATTCTTGCTGCTCTTGCATTCTTTTTATCAGGTATCTATCGGTGGCGTATATAGTTTTGTCTCGATTGTCCGGACAAGTTTTGTCCAGCGAATTTCCGGAGTAGCGAATCAATGCTGAAACACTGCGTTCTACAATCAAAACTTCTGAATGACTGCTGATTGTTAGTTGTACATGATATTCTGTCGTAAAAGCCGCCTCATGTATCCCCTAAAACACAGACTTAACAGAAAGCAAAATTCACATCTGACTTGAAGAGTTGCGCACGGATTTTGTAATAATTAACGAAATCTGGATTAACGAATCAGTTTAACGGCCTAAACTTGTCCAGATTGCAAATATCCGGATTAACGAGACTTGACTGCAGGTTAGGTTCTTATTTCACTGACTAACAAAACAAAGAGATTAGGACATATGTGTTTCTGTCGTCTCGTACCGAAACCCGACGCATTCAGAAATCACGCAGGCCGAAGTACTATAAGCTTGAGTTTTTGTTTGCTTTGGACTGTATTATTGGCAGTTCAAGTTGCAACTTTTAAGGTACCGATTGCTCCGTATCTATGTAGAGTTTCGAATAATTAGGTTCAACTAAGTTTGGCGCCAGGCAGTAGCATATTTGTTCTATGCCATCTTCTGCTGCCTGCATAGTCAATGAGGATGCCTGCTCACCACCATAGCGTTCTGCACCACTGCTAAAAGCATTCAGAAATTTGAATGCAATTCATTTGTACTGTCGTTCAATCTGCGTGCGGTCACTTTTCTCCAGTATGCACTTGTTGTTTGTTGTGTCGCTCTCGCTTGTCTGCTTGGTACGTTCTGTCCTCTCTACATGCTGTAAAACGACATACATGTTTGCAGGCGCAGGCCCAACTCGATCGGATCGGCTCAGGCGGTTCGATGGAGGGTGGAGGTAAGCCGACCAAACTGCAGTGTGATGACGGCCTCCTCGCGTGCGATGCCGACTGCGAGAGCTCGTCGGTTTGCACCGACACAGCAGGCAAATCGTGGGAGGAAGTGGCGAACGCGTGCAACAAGTGCAAGAGCGGGTGTAAGAGCAACCGCGATACCTGCGTCTCTGAGGCTGATGAGTGATGTTTGCTTTGTGATACGCATTCTCTGTTTGTTTCTATATAATAAATTAGACTTGCGTTTGCCTCATTTCGACAGCAGAAACAGGCATTAGCGTTCTGCTCCGATCTACTAAAACTACAGTACGTATTGAAAGGGTTTATGGTTGGGTAACTAGTGAAACAACAAACTCCCGGGTCTCGGCACCAGATGAAAGGGTTTATGGTCGATCACTAGTGAAACACAACACACGCACGCAACACAATCACACAAAGCAACTACACAACGGGAATACACTGAAACAATCACACAAAACACTCAATCTCTTCATTATCAATTTTACTCAACTCGTTTACTTTCGAACCGGTTTGCAGTCCGGAATTGCGTTCAGATTTGGACAAAAGAAGCAAGGAACAGGCGGCTATAAGTTTTAACAGAAAACAGACACACTGCCTAACGATGCGAGTAGAAGCAAAGTGCACAAGTAGAACAAGTAAATCATTCAGCTTTGACGGGTAGAGTTTGGCAGAGGGCAGGAAGGACAGGATCGAGTTGCGTAGAGCAGAATAAAGACGGCTAGAGCTATCCCTAACAACGATACTGAGACTGCCATCGAAATCAAGGTCACAATCAGACATCTGCGTGTAGAACAGGTTTCCTGAAATTATTCTGTTCAGAACCCGACCTCCTACTCGCCTATCCTACCTCTGCCGATGCAGGTGCAGCGGCCTCCGTAATCAGTTGAGCGTGCGGCTTGTTATCTTCTGAAGTAAAAAGGACATAACATTCGAAAACTGCGAGTGAATACCTTTTTTCTCAGGCTTCTGCAATTCTAGATCCATCTTCCTTTTCACCGATTCTAACACGGCCAAATTTTCGTAATGATGCTTTTGGTCGTCAGAGCTGCTGGACTGGTCTTGGCTGGAATTTGGAAATGGGGTGTGGTGTCGTGTTGTGTCGTGCAGAGGCTGAAAGACTTAATCCGCTTTGCCACACTCTACGATAAAAACTTACAGGTGATTGTTCATATTTGCCGGTCGGACCCTAAAACATATTGTGTTATTAGTATAGGAAAAACAGATGCAAACAAGGATTAAATGACTTTGGTTAGGGCTTGAGTGACGACTGGGTTTGGCTGAAACCAATCATGAACAGCTAGCACAAATATATGACACATAAGACAGGTATACCTTGTGTAATCTTGCATTAGCTTTCTTAGTACCCATCCAGTTCTATAAACATAAGGAAACACTACAATAAACGCCTAAACAATGATAACAAATTCTGCGAGTTACAGATTTATACACACAATACAGTACAGATTTATACACACAATACAGTACAAGGACGTGTGGTCACTGCTTTGGACGTTGTTTGCAATTTCAATGTGTTAACAATGCAGTAGAAAGTACCACAGCATACGTACAAATTATGGTGCTACGTACGTACGCACGCACAACTCCAACGATGTACTAAGGATAGAGGCAGAATACATTGTTTCATTCAAGTAGCATGCATAGCTAACGCAGCATCAACCGTGCCAAGAAACAAATTTGCATCAATAGCTAAAGCATGCGCATTACACGGAGCATTGACGAAACATGCGCAGCGCATAGTCCCTAGTAGTCCTTCTACACAAGCAGAAAACATACAAAACGTGTCGCAGAAACGGCGTCCATCTACTGGTCGGATGGCGATTCACATGTGCAGTAACTGTTTGAGCAGGAATTTGTTCCTATTAGTTCGGTGCGAGAAGAGTGGCCGGAGCTGTAAGTGGCAGGAGAGGATGAACGGGCCTCAGCACACTCATTCACAGGCGACAAGTTACGATACGACAATCGGTGAGATCAGACGCGTCGCCAGGTGTGTAGTGAAGAGGCGGATTTGCTGCCGGTGAAGAAGCAGTCGACGCAGAAGCTGTTAGACCACTCACCTCTTCCCAGTTGTGTTGGAAGAGCGTCTGAAAACGTTCTATTTCTGCTACTAAAGGTAAAACTCGCATGCCAAGGTTCACTAAGCTGCGCTGTCACCACCGTAGTAGTAGTTTGCGAGAGAGTGGCCGAAGCATTCTCTGGCCATGTGACAGGCCTTGCTAACCGACTCCTTTACCTCCCACCTCATGGTGGTTCCTATTTACTGTATCTACTTGCGATTTCAGACCGAAGGACGATTACAGAAAACCCAAATAATCGGAACCGATGGAGAATAGCGCTGCAGAACAAAGAGTTCCTCCACGCCACGCCCAAGTGGCAAGAGAAATAAGTCAAGTAAGTCAAGTCACTTGCGATTGCTGATTTTTGATGGTCTGGGTTATGGGGCTTCCGAACTCTTAAGCAACCACCGTTGCAGTTGCAGGAGCCGCCGTGACACGTGGCCCATTGACTCATAATAACTAAGCTTTTTGGCGATACGGATGTTGCGTGACTACTGAATTATCGCTACAAAATTAAGAACGACAACAAGTTAACTGGCAACATAGACTGGAATTTGAAATTTGCACACGGAATGGTTATCACACCTTCTATTGCAGTCAATTCATTGAAGATCAGCACCGGTAGAAACAAACGATTTTTCCGTTCAGCTCACCTGACCATTGCAAGCCAACAAGCTGACTTTTTTTCCTGCAAATTTGTCAGCCACTGCAGTTTCTACAAAAGAAACTCTAGACCAATTTATAGAACAAACGGCCAAGAATTGAACTCACAGAAGCATTTCAAGTTTTTCCATTCAGGTGAGCTGAACGGAAAATTGTTTGTTTCTACCGGTACTGAGCGGGTGAGGTTCGTTCAAGGCAAGAGTGACATTACAATGTATTTCAAAACAGAAAATCTCACTTTCGCAGCCAGTCTGCGTGTTTTGCATACCAAACCGACTATAAAAACGAATGATTTGGAGCGAAAGTCATTGTTTGTTGGTTCTGTTGTTGTAGTGCGGTTAGCTAAGAAGAATGGCTGGAGCTCCGGGTGACATCATCACGCAGCCTGACAAGAAGCTGGTGTACAACGCGCCGTTCAGCGAGAAGAACGTGTACAACCTGAGACTGGTCAACAACGGTGCGCATCGGATCGGCTGGGCCATCAAGACCACCAACATGAAGCGTTTGCAAGTGGACCCGCCCTGCGGCGTGCTCGACTCGAAGGAGAACCAGATGCTGCACGTTTCCTGCGAGCCGTTCGACTTCGCCTCCGAGGACACCAACAACGACCGCATCAGTTTCGAGTGGACCAACACCCCCGAGGGCGCCGCCAAGCAGTTCCGGCGGGAGTGGTTCCAGGGCGACGGCATGGTGCGCCGCAAGAACGTGCCCATCGAGTACAACCCTTAGCAACACTCTCTCTTGATTACTTGTCTTTCTGTACGTAACTTCATGTTTCACTCATAAACTGCTTCCCACTACTGGCTTTCAAATTGATCGTAGGAAAATTGGGTTTAAAAATTGAATAACATTTCAACAAAACAGTCCTGATCGACTAACAAGGGAGTTGTGACCGTCGCCCGTGTGTTTACTCCCCATGGCCAAGACACGATAATTACGGTATCGAAAAAGTACCTGCTAAATCGGACAGCGGCCATAGAGCTTTATAGAATCAACATAACTTGAAAGAAAGGATCTGCTTGATCTTGGAAAACGCCAATCCGGTAAGTAGACTGTCACTACCAGCTTGGAGTTGCTGTCCTACTCTCTGCACCTAACCAATAAAGTACGTGTTAGCAAACGAAAACAACCACTTTTGCAGAACTTTTTACATAGAAACTTGCTACTCATCGACGTTCAGTTATGGCGATTGAGAGCCAAAAGATAGTTGCATTTGCTCAGCTATAAACTCTTGCAAACCGCCCTTCGACTTAGCATTGGTGGGAGCGAGCTGCTTGAGCAAAATCTTTATGTCGTTGAGTAAGTCCAAAAACTCGGACTCTTCTTGCGGCAATTGCTTTAGCAGCATTGCCTTCATCAGATAGCAGAAGTCGTAACCGCTGGAAATAATTGGGATCAGATGAACTCTACCGTACTGTACGCAGACAGCACCTGTGAAATGAGAGAATGGTCACTTTATCACTGAGCACAATTCCAGATGTCATAAGCAGTGCGCCAAAGCCTTGCACGCCAATTCCGTCCTTTTCGTGCAGTTCGAACTGTATTCCCGACCGACGCAGCAAATCAACTGACTCTTTAGCGTACGTGTCCTCTAAACACACCGGCTGGGTTGAATCTGAACTTTTTCCTGAAGTAAATAAAATAAAATTCACCCAAGACAGAACTTGAAATTGAACTGAAAAGTGCAGCAGTAGGGAGCCGGCTGGCCGCCATGTTGGTTGAAAAAGGAGAAGCCGACCTGAATCAACTTTAAGTGGTTGACGTTGCTTCTGAACACGTTGTATTGCATTGATAGTCCGACGAGCTCTTCAACTCTCCGACTGGATGTAAAAAACTCCGGAATTCTGTGTCCTGCAATTTTAGTAGCCACTCAAACGTTTGGTTCCCGGTCAGTTTTTTTATCAACTTGGCTCAAGTTCCATTTTTCTGCAAAGTTTCAAAGCTGAAGGATTACTCGAAAAATTGGAATTTGCGTGATTTTTTTACCTAGTTTACGGCCCACAGAAGCAGCAAGCGTTGGTATTTTCGCGCCAAAGTTGCATAGCACACGCACGCACGCAGTTTTTTAGTCTACACTGTACAATTTGAAACAAACTGTTTTAAAATCTAATTCAAATAATACACGGTGTCCCAAAATATTATACTATCATTTCTTTTTGCTGCCATCTCCGCAAAATTTTGCCAAATTGGCTGAAATTTGAAACATACTGTAGGTGCTAAAATAGGGGGTTGTGTGTTAAAATTTGGTGGACCAGGCTTGACCCAGTCCTGAGCAATTCAGGAATATGTGAAATTTGTTAATTTCAATGTCAATAGCAATAGCGCTAAAATGGAAACTATTCTTTTTGCTGTCATTTCCGCAAATCTTCATCGAATGATCTGAAACCTCTTCAGAACTGTGGGATATTATATTTCATAATTAATAATGTGTTAAAATTTCATGCACTGAGTTTGAAACAGTTTTGAGAAAATGAGGAATTACTGAACAACTGTTTCTTTGAATGAGCAGAACAGAACAGATTTATTATTATTATTATAATTTTCTCAAGGTCGTGTCATTCTCAATGACAGAAATTTTTACAGATAAAATATCCCACAGTCTTGGAGAGTTTCTGCAAATTTCAGGTCAGTTGGCGAATCTTTGCGGTAATGACAGCAAAAAGAAAAGTTTACATTTTAGTCCTACAGTATAGTAGGCATTGAAATTAACAAAGTTCACATATTCGTGAATTTCTCAGGATTGAATCAATCATTGTCCATCAAATTTTAACACACAAAATCTCCCGTATGTTGCGACCATATCTCAAATCTCAGGCAATTTTGCCAAAATTTACGGAAATAGCAGCAAAAAGAAATTTTATCATCATGTACGTAGTTCTGCATTGTATACCATGGCTACGTAAGGCTATTCCAGCACAACTTTTCGCATGAGGTCAAACTCAACATGAAGATTGGGAGCCCGAATATTTACGGCCAAAATCGGCATAAATATACTCTCTTCAATACATACTGTATATACGCACTGCCACAATCACGTCCAAACTATTTGATAATTCTCTTTTCTGTATTCCGTACCTTTTATTGTTTGTTTGTGTTTGTTTGTGTACGGGCTTCACTTCTTCTACCACTAGTTTGCAATGCATAGAAACGGCCGGTCATTCATTTCTACTGACTAAGTTGGTACTGTTCTCTATGTTGTAAAAATGCTGGTTCTTCTCAGATTTCGCCAGTCCAACCACTCAACCCCAGCAAGCCGTGCCCCTTCAACAGACTGCCAGATGAAATTGTGACTGGCATCTTCTCTTACGTAAGTGACGACGAGACCAAGCTCTATCGATTGTCACTGGTGTGTCGAGCGTTCAATCAGATGATCAGACGGAAAGAAAGTTGGCGGCGTGGTTTAACCATTGGTCTGTATCTTCCGGATCAGAACTCGTGCGGTCAGTTTTTTTCCTGGCTACCGTTATACTGTGTTGACCATAAAAAAGACCGACTTGCCTTTTTTGGGCTTTCAGAATAAGTTTTTCTTCAAAAAGTTCAAATTGCTGTCATTCAGTCAATTTCCAACCGAAAATGAAAAGATTTTTGGCAGGATTATTATTATTATTATTATTTGTTTGCAGTTGGTTTGACCAAGCTTGCTAACCTTTTTTAGCTATGAGTTATGCTCTATCCGAAATGAACTCACCCGAATTTTCAAACGTCAGATTTGAACATACAGTGTACATATCTCATGAATCCTTCATCCGATTTCCCCAAATTTTGCAGGTTGATTAATCTATACATGGACTTAGAACCCTCAAAAGTCCATGTGTAGATTGGTTAACCTGCAAAATTTGGGGTAGGTCCGATAAAGGGTTCCGAGATATTTATGTTCAAATTTGATGTCTGAAAATTCTGATCAATTCATTCATTTCGGAAGGCCACATAACTACAGGCTACAAAAGACTAGCAAGCTACGACTGTGCCAAAAAAACAAACAGTAAACAAAATAATAATAATAATAATAATAATAATAATAATAATAATAATAATAATAATAATAATAATAATAATAATAATAATAATAATAATAATAATAATAATAATAATAATAATAATAATAATAATAATAATAATAATAATAATAATAATAATAATAATAATAATAATAATAATAATCTCGTAGTTTGAAAATTAACGTAATGGCAGCAATTTGAAGTAATTCGGAAAAATCGAAAGAAGCCCAGACGGTCTTTTTTATGGCCAACATGCATTTTAGACCGACTAGTTTGTATGTTTCTGAGCCGATTTGTACCGCCGATTCGGAGTTTGTTGATCGATTTCGCCTCACCAATCACTGGACGGCTAACCCAGGACATTAGAAGAGTAACTCGTTGCTTACGTAACAATCTGTACCGGATACAGCGCTTGAGACGCGTGAAGGTGACGATCTTTCTGAACTACCAAGATCAAAGGCGGCCGGATCAGCAGGCTCTGTGCTCAGTGGTGGGCCAACTTCTGGAATTGAACGCCTCAACGCTGACGAAATTCGAATGCTTCGAAACCTGGCGCTCCTGGCGCTGGTTCGACCTGCGACTAGTGATGTGCGACAAGTTGCAAGAACTGCGGTGTGAACTTGACGCCAGCTGCTTGAACTCATTGGTCGGCGCGATTAGAGGAAAGCCGCTGAGACGGCTGAGTCTAAAGGTTTTCAGCGACAGCAGCCGACCCACCACCGAAGTGACCGAGCTGACCGCCCAAGTGATCAACGCCACCAGACTGCGCGTTCTCAGACTCTATTCAGGCTGTCTGTCCACCACCGACGTTCCGAGCTGTCTGATGGAGTCTGACAGTGCCGCCTTGACTCAGCTTACCACACTCATCTTTTCCTACCACTGTTCCTGCCATCTCAACCTCAAAACCTCGCCGTGGGATGACAGAATTTTTGAGAAATTGCCGGCGCTCCGCTTTCTTGCTGTGCCGATTCTGCATGCCTGCAGCCGTGAAATACTTGACTCGGTACGGTTTGACCACTGCTTCTCAAGTTCTGCGCGTTCCCTTTAGCTCAATGCTGGCTTTTTAGCTACTGCAAATGTCGCTAAGTCTGCTGACACACTATGCCGACAAGGAATACCAAGTTGGAGCAGTTATTCGCATTGCGTTGAACTCGAGCTTTGAGGGCGACTACTTGAGCAGCGCCCACTCATTTTTGGCCGCCATCGACAGATGCAGACAGATGGAGAGCTGGCGACACATCGATCTGCAAGCCGACTACCTGGACACTGAGGAGTACTGGAGCAAAGACTACGATTACGTGATAAATAACGGAAATGCTATTGTGAAATTTGAACTGTGCTCCGGAATCCCTGAACTTCACTTTGTTGACCGACTTTGGTTTTACGGTGCAATCTGAGCTAAAGTACATCACGCCAAGTCCTGTTCTATGCGTGACATTGACACCTGCAGCAGTTGCATTCAGTAGGGATTTGTAGTTTGTCTGCGGTATGAGGTTGGCGGTTTCGTTGGTTTATTTACTAGTACTGATTCTGCCGACCATCCAGAAAACGTCAGTTATAAGCATCACTTTAGCCCAGTTATTCACTTATTTATAGTAGCAAACAAAAAGAATGCGATTTGAATGCATGCGCCAGTGCCTGGATAGAAACGTCCGACCCGAAAGACTACCGAAACTTGACCACCCAATGCCCCGGCAAAGATTGGTTGAAGTAAAGTTGAACCTTTGCACTAGTTCTAAATATTTGCATTTGACTTTGAGACTCAGAAGTGTCCAAAAATGGGCATCTGGTAAATTCACAAAGAAGGACATACTGATCAGGGTTCAGTATCAGGCTCTTAAGTGCAACAAAGATCAGAAAATGACGTATTGGCATAGTTTTGTTGTCAAAAGCTGAACGAAACAAACTTTCAGCTCTCAAGAGAAATGTGAACGCTTTGCATGTGCTTTGCAGTTCGTCAAAAACGCTTCGAATCCGGCTGACATCGGCCCTCTCTATGTCATGTGTCCGGGAATCCACTGGTTGGGGTATGCAAGTAATCTGCCTAGCAAGTAAAGTAATGTCATTTCATACTGTGCAGAAGGCGAATCATAAGAGACTGGCGAAACGGCAAAACAACTGACCAAGAGGTGGTTTTGTTTCTGCAACTAGAATCACTGCGTTGCTTCGAAGATCGACCGATCAGGTGTTTTTCATTTCAACTCAAAATTACTGCTTACTGTTGGTTTTCAGTAAGACGGATAGTTGCAAGCTAAAGAGATGTGCGTACAACTGGTTCAGGAATGACGGTTTTCCCGCCAATTTTTCGTTACTCTATCAGACTTGTCCTGGAATTAATTGGCTAGGGTAAACGGGCAGTTTCTGTGCTGTACACCAAATACTATCATGAACTTCAGAGAGAGAGGTGTAAAATCATGGCTGCGGGGTAATTTATCGGCCGAATTTGTTTCTTACGAAATGCTGATTGGTGCACGCAGGTGCGAGGTTGTACCAGCATCACTTACGTACGCATACAGCGCTTCAAAGCACAAAAGAAGACATGCAAAGCTTTCAGACAGCAAGAAAAGTGCAATTTACATGGGTGTGCGTTTGAGTTTTCCAGAACCAATCTCAGTCGAGCAAATGCCGATCTGCTGTACTCCGTTTGCCCAGGGCAAAGATGGCTCAAGTATAATCCTATAGTTTTCACTGTACGACAATAAAAAACAGAGCAATTTTCAGCAAGGCACATGTGAAAAAGTGGTTTCGCGGAACTTTCTCCTTACAGGTCATACAAGACTTCTTTCAACTGGTTTCTTTTAACTGCGAGGAGGAAGTAAAAGAGTGAGTTTCACTTTTATAACTACACTATTACAGTCAGGCACTTAACGCCGTTTATGGTACCGACACCATTTAAGGTGCCGGTACGTAGAGTAGTGGTACCATATATGGTACCCCCACCTTCGGGGCTTGTGGTGGTACCATATATGGAGCCGGTACCATATATCATACCGGCACCATATACAGTATGGTACCCCCACGTTCGAGGCCTGTGGTGGGACCATATAAGGTACCGGTACCATATATGGTACCCCTACCTTCGCATTGGTACCGGTACCGGTACCATATGGTACCGCTCTGTTCAGATTTCGTACCATATATGGTACCGGCACCTTATATGGTGTCGGTACCATAAACGGCGTTAAGTGCCTGACTGTATTACCTGCACGAGAACGTGTTACCCTGTAGTGTCGAGGACAGATGCAGCAGATTTCCATGCGGTCGCGACTTGGTATCGTCAGGATTGCATGTCAGCAACTTCTCTCTGCTTTACCGCACTTGCAGTAGAGATGTGCATTGGACCAAGTGAGCGATAACTTACAGACCTAAGTATCCTTGAATGAAAACTGCAGATACATTGCTGTCAAAAATTGGGTCAAACGCACGGGAACGCGCAGCGCAGTGGTGGCTCTGTTTAACGATCTGCTCTATCAATGCGAGCATGGTTTCAAGTGAGAACATTCTTTGCCATCAAGGCATCTTGCATCGACGTCCACTGTTTCAGTTACACAACCCACTGCAACTTGTATGCTTGTGCGCATGACTGGCTGATTGGCAAAGGCGAGAAAGAAATCTTCAATGTATCCGAACTGCACGTTGAGTGCGAAGGCATGGACTGGGTTCAGTAAGTGCCTCTAAAGACAATTTTCGGTGAAATTATGCGGTTTTTTTTTCCTTTCCTGGGGGGAGAAAAAGAATTTTCTTGCACTTCCCCCCCCCTCCCCCTTTTTTGATGACGATTTAAAAAAAAAATTTTTTTTAATTTAAAAAAAGCAAAAATTTTTGGCCTTCAAAAATTTTTTTTTAACAACTATGCACATGCGTACCAAAAGCGACAGCGGTCTGTTGTTACAGTTTCGATAAGGTGGAAAAATGGCTGAACGGTTCGTTGCCGAAGTCGTTCATAATCTACAACTTCGAGATTAACTCTCTCTGGGGCTGTCCGCACCGCTACTGCTCAGTCTCCGGCTTTCTCAACTACCAAAAAGTCTTGCTGCAAGCGCAGTACTTCTACGCCGTTTTCCTGCAAGAAATCGACCATCAGCTCTATCAGTCGATGTCGTTGTACCGACTGCGCACTCGACTGGTCAACCTGATCTTCTCCTTTATCTGCATACCGCTGACCATCATTTTCAACACGGTCAATCTCAGCACGATGCGTCTGATGCTCAAAGATAAGCCGGGCGCCGCTCTCTACCTTCACTTCACAGAGATCATCAGTGATATGTTAGTCACTGTTTTCAATGTGATCGACGGCCTACGGATAGACGAATCGATTGCGGCGCTCTGCACCTGTCTGACCGGGATCAACTTCGACCGAATGTCGACGGTGCTGCTGGTCAAGGAACTGCGTATGGCCTCTATTATGATTAATCAGTGGCTGCTGGTGGCTCTGCTGGTCGACCGGTTGTTGGCTATTCGCCAGCCGCTCAAATACGCCAGGGTCTGGAACCACAAGAAGCGCGCCGGTCGCGCCATTTCGGTAATCGTTCTGGTCAGTCTCTCCTTGCAACTGGCTCACTTTCTCGTCCTGCTCAATGAGCAAAAGTCCAGATCGAAGAAGTTGATTAGGAGCGCCGAGTTCGAGAAGTACTCGTCGAAAACGAGCGAAATCGCGCGCAATATCGAGATAATTGTGCCGTTTTTGGGCCAAATTGTTCTCAGCGTTGTACTGAACAGACAGTACAAAAAGTACCTGAACAAAGGAATTAGAAGTCGGGAGGAGGAGCAGCTGAAAGCGGCCGAAAAAGAAAAGAGAATGCTCCTTTCCGGAACAGTCACCATCAACCTTCTGACCTTCTACTTTTGTAGTTTCGACGATCTAGCCATCAACTACGTATGGCAACTGGCATTCCCAGAGAATGCCCCACATGTAGCCTACTTTATCAAGATGATACCAGCCCCCATCATGATGCTGTTCAATGGTTCTGGGGCGCTGTTCATACATATCGCTTACTCGAAGAAATATCGCAAAGCGTTCGGCAAAACGTGGTTGGGAAAGCGATTTCCTTGCCTGAAAACGGTAACTAGAAAGATGTCGACCACATCCACTGGCACCAACACATCAGAAACAGCGCGAAACAACAACCAAAGAAATTCGGCCTGGGCTGTGCCAGATGTGGCGAGAGTACGCACTTCTAGAATGTGATCGAAACTACTGTAGACTTACATAAATGTTCTATTCTGAATAAGCGTAGGCCGATTGCGAGTTAGCCAACAGTAAAACAGCACAAATCACAAGGGTGCATCCCTTTTTTGCCCTACGATCTCGACCGCCTGCCTGGAAAGAGTGTTTCATTTCAACACTGAGGAATTGTTGCAGATTTTGCTTTGAGTGCAGGTCATTACACAAACTGTACGTGTACACGGTGTCAAAGTTATGCTTGAAAATAGTCGGCGTACATTGCATAGACACGACGAACGCGAGCCGAACGTTTTATTTTTAAAAGTTTGACCAAGCTTCTGAACTGTCAGTACAATAGGTTGCTGCTATGCCCGGTCTATAGATTTGTTGTAGTTTCGGCTCGCAGATTGGCTGATTCGTGTCGGTTATATAACTAATTACGAACAAGGCATTGCCGAAATCTGGACTTGCCCGTATTTCTCAGAATAAATCTTGCATTCGAATTAACTACTGCTGCAGAAACAAAAGCAGCGAGTCAAAGCTGCCTCAATCTATCACAGAGGTTACTTCTAACAAGAATATGTAGTCTTGCCTCTAGGTTAGACAGCCATGTTGAGCAGCTAATTAAAAAGGGCTAAGTAGGGATTGTTTTGAGACTGGTATTAAAAATTGATACCTGCCATTATTACGCAACAATGCGCAGCCGAATTAGTCGGTGTATTGGGCGGTCGCGGAGCAACGTAGCAGCTGTGACGCCAGGCATTTCCATGCCAGCTCTATTTGACGACTGACGGACTGGCCTCCCGCCGCGCCCCGACACTCCGCTAAACACTGCCACCACCCACCCACCTCCTCCTTCATGGCTCGGTCGGCCGCCGCCCTGTTCGGATCGACCGTCTCCCTCTCCAGTCTCAAGACCGATGACTTCCAGCTCAACCATCCCAAGTACTGGAGCTGTTTCTGTCACTCAGTCATTGCCAGTCAAGTAGCGGCCGCGTTCGACATACTGGCAGACATCGGCGTCGTCGCCTTATCTCTGGTCATTTCAGTACTGCCAGGTAACCCCACTTGTTTTGCTGCTACGTACTGTACGCGCTCAGAAACTTAGATAGAGACTTAAAACAAGTAGCGGTTAGGCTGTAGTGTCTGTAATCATACTGTAGGCACGGTGGTGTCGCTGGTGCTGCTGGCGATGGACGTCAAGAGTCTACTGTGGATCCGGGCGGCGGTGGTCTGCACCCAACCTCGCTGGCTGATCGCGCCGATGCTCATTCGATTTGCGGTGTGTTTGTCGGTGGGCATTCTGCTCGTAATGGCATTCATGTGCTCAATACTCAAGTATGTATGTATTGAATTAGTGAACGTGCTGCTGCATCGATTCCGCGTACACCGAGCTCTCCTCAGCTGTAACCGGGCCATAAAAGCCAATTTATGCGCTGGTTGGACCGGGCCTGCCTGCGCGCGGATTAGTGCACACACACAATTTGCTTCACTCACTTTCGTTCGCCTCCTCACTCAGCTCAAAGCACCGCCGCCGCTGCCGAATTAGAGACGCCGCGTACTGATGCAATCAGACACGAAGACTCGAAACTCGACCGGCTTGCTGGACCGCCATTTATTAACGGCCCTAATAATGTCTATAACCGGCGGTGAGTACGGTAATCATCCACCACCTAATCAATAGACACACACTCCTCTAATGACGGCACGCCAAAGTCGAAGCCCACACGCAGAGCGCTTTATCTGCTCCTTCCATTCTTGAACAAATACTACCCCTACCCCACTCTGAAACTCAACAATAGTCAAGCAGCGCTAAGTGGTCATAGCATACACGCACGCATGCCAAACGCACGTACGCTACCCATTGCACGCATACACCGCAGCATTGGCGCATAAGAACCGCTACACAAGTACGTACGGAGCGAAAGTTGTGTTGGCGTTAATCTAAGGCAGCCTTTGACTGCGTACGCAGGCTCGCTTTCTGAATTACTGAGCCGTGTCTTAATTACCAACGTGGTCGGAAAATGCTTTTCCCCAAATTACGTCCGAGTAAACATTTCTATCCAAGCACACGCTAGTGAGCGAGAAACTGCTCAAACAGAAAGACCGAATCTTCAGCGCTACTTTGCTCAATGACAGAACGATTTGACAGTCAGGCACTTAACGCCGTTTATGGTACCGACACCATATAAGGTGCTTCCAATGGTGTTCGCATTCTCGTGGTGGAAGCGACTCTCTCGCCTGCGAGTCAGCAAATGGACACCTAACCTACCCCCTTTCCGCTCGTCGGCTATTCACCCCACACCATATAAGGTACCGGTACCTAGGGTAGTGGTACCATATATGGTGCCCCCACGTTGGCGACGTCACCATATTATATGGTACCCCTACCCATGGCCATGGGTGCCGGTACCATATATGGTACGAAATCTGAACAGAGCGGTACCATAAACGGCGTTAAGTGCCTGACTGTTTGAGTTGGTCAGTTATCTATTTCAGCGCTTCCGAGATCGAAGAGAACAACAAAAGTCTGTTCATAATATGTTTTCCGTTAGCATTCGGCTGGTACTGTGTAAAACTGTGGAGTTCATTCCAACTCCACCGACTGCACCACTTTCTCTACGACCGCAAGCGTGCCGACCGAATTCCCACCATGCCGTGCTGCCCGTAGAACCGGCTGGGCCAATCAATCAATGCTTATCTTATTTCACTTCATTCCAAACACTATTATATTTTGGATTGTAGTTGTATTATTGGTACAGACAGAGTGGAATAAAGGTTCACTTGCCAATGCAAAATTCAGAGAAGATAGTCTCCAACACCTGCTGCGTACACGCAGTACCGGTCAGCTTTCCGATGCAGTGCAGGGCAGAGCGCAGCTTCTCGGCGGCCACCACCAAATCTGTGTCGTAGACCGACAAGAATTGCTGGAGAGACGCGCGGGCCTCTTCGATAAGCAATCGGTGCCGCTGCTGCGTGAATGTTGGCGCACCAGTTAGGCAGCTCCCACACCTGAACATACTCTGTCACTCACTCTCTCTCTCCTTTTACATATAAATACGTAGGTGCTACGGCGACAAGTTTGGTGAGGGTTCCTACCTGTCTTGAGGAGAGGGACATGGGATCAGAGCCAAACCCGCCTTTTGAAAACTGCTAAAAATCTTTTAGCGTATTTTCTGGCGTTTCCAACGTAAACAATCTGGTACGACAAAGTTGGAATCAAAATACGTTACTTACCCTCTCCGGAATATTTTGGATAAGATTTGCATAGAAAAAATAGTATGGCTATTAAGTCAGGCACTTAACGCCGTTAATGGTAGATGGTACAAGTACCTAGGCTAGTGATACTATACATGGCAACCCACGTTCGGTGCCTGTGGTGGTGATACCATACCATAAGGTGCCGTCACCATGGTACCCCTAGCCGACACAGTTGGCTAAGTGGTTTAGGCCGCAAAGCCACTGTGCGCGACGTCGAGCGTTCATCCTCTCGGCGCGGCAAGTTTCTTGCCGCAAAGAGTTGGTTGTCGGCACAAAGCCCCACCGAGACCACCGAAAGCTGGTTTCAGCGAGTAGGTAAATGGATCTGCCGTTGTACTGAAAGCCGCTCCCCAAAGCATGCGTCTGAGAAACCAACTATGCCAGGAGCCTTCCGGGGCACCGGCGGCCGTTGGGGACTGACAACACCATGACGTCACCACACACCAGGCGCTCTCTTAGTTACTGGCACCCAACAGCATGCTAGGATGTGGCTGGGTGCCAGTACGGCTGAGAGAGCCCTTGGCGTGTTGACCTCATGCCCACACCCGACTTAGGCCATTCCCCCGGATGGGGACCCCCTCCCATACATGTAACAGGTCGTCCGCCGAAGGGGAGGGGAAGGAGTATGGCGCCAGCCAGGTGGTCTGGGCCCAAATTTAGGGAGGGGGTTTGTTTGCGCACTAAAAACGCTCAAAAATCGCAATTTTTCGGATAAAAATCGTCAAAAATCGTTAATTTGGGCTGAAATACAACTAATAAGTTCTATTTTACAGGCGATTTTGGCAATTTTTGTGTCTGGAATTGCAAAATATCGTTAAAATTTGCTTACAAAATTGCTTGCCAGAAACATCGGAGGGCGCACGTACGTACATACATGTAACAGGGGGGGGGGGTCTGTCCCTACCCGACTTAGGCCAGATCCCCTCCGATTTTTCTGGGACGTAATTTTTGAGCAAAGTTTTGCGATTTTTTGCAATTTCAGACACAGAAATCCTCGCCGGCCGATACCCCCTCAGCCTGACATACCCCTCTCGTCCACCCCCTCTGATTTTTCGCTTATTTAAGGCAAAATAGGCGTTTTTTTGCGTTTTTTCGACGATTTCCCCGGGTCTCCATACCCCTCCCGATTTTTCCGGCCCATGTATGCAGCGTATCCCGGATTTCGAAGGGGGGGGGGGGGTGAAAAATTTTGAAAGTGTCTGGCTGGGCCGCTGCCCAACCAGAGTAAAAAAATTTAGTAAAATTTGCCTTAAAAAACGCGTTTAAAACACATTCCAAGCTTAAATTTTACAGAAATAACAAGTTTTAGTACATAGTTTAAAGTGGCCTGGTTTGGCTTCTGCCCGACCAGGGCGAGAAAATTTTAGAACTTAGCTTTCAAAAACGCATTTAAAAGACATTCTGAGCACAAAATGGACAGTTTTGAAGCATAATTCATTAGTTTCGCTTATTTTGACAAACTTTCTGTCCTACCTTCACCGCAAAGGGGGTGTACCCACCCTACACCCCCTGGATACGCCACAGGGCAGATCCAGTCCGTTCCCATTTACCTACTTGCTGTCACCGGCTTACGGTGGCCTGGGTTCGGCTTTACCTTGAGAATCATCTCAATGCGACAAGAATTTGTCCCGCTGAGTGGATGAGCGTGGGAAGGTTGGTCCCAGCGCCAGCGCACGCGCATAGGGGTCTCGCGACCTATACCACTACACCAACTGTGCAGGCGTACCAATACCTCCTACGGTGCTACCACAGCGCCGGAATGTGGGGTACCGTTGCACCATATACCCCTCCTCTAGGTACCGCCAAGAATGATGTACCGGCCCGGCACATTATGGTACCGATCCGATACTAGTAAGTTAGAAACCATCGCATTCACAGCACAGCATACATGTAACCGTCATCCGTCGACCAACTTGGACGGATACATGTAACAGGTCATCCGCCGAAGGGGGAGGGGGGTCTGGCGCCGGCCCGGGGGTCATGAGCCAAAATTGGGGGGTAGGGCACTAAAAAACGCTCAAAAATCGCAATTTTTAGGCTAAAAATCGCCAAAAATCGCTAATTTGGGCTGAAATACAGCTAAAAAGTGCTGTTTTGCAGGCGATTTTGGCAATTTTTGTGTCTGAAATTGTAAAAAATCGCAAAAATTTGCTGCCAGAAAAATCGGAGGGGGTGTCCCATCGGGGGGGGGGGGGGGGTGTAAAGTTTTAACAGGACCCCCTGTTACTGTATGTTGGGGAGGGATTGGGCACTAAAAAACGCTCAAAAACCGCAATTTTTGGGCTAAAAATCGCTAATTTGGCTGAAATACAGCAAAAAGCGCTGTTTTGCAGGCGATTTTGGCAATTTTTGTGTCTGAAATTGCAAAAAAATCGTAAAAATTTGCTCAAAAAATTACCTGCCAGAAAAGTCGGAGGGGTGTCGGAAAAATCATCTCGGGGGGGGGGGGGGCTAGTGTAACCTGGTCTGGCAGACCCCCTGTTACATGGATGCAGCACAGCACCAGTCAAAACAGCAATTACTGTTGCGTACATGACAGCATTTTCCACTAATAAACAATTTTCCAAATGACTTAACGACAGCCGATTCCGAGCACTCGGTACATACGAGCACGTAACGGCTAAGAAAGAAAACTTACAATTTGCTGACGACTGCCTCTACTTGTTGCAGTAGTTGAGACAGGCCTTCAGTAGTGAGACAAGAAATACGCAGGAGAGGCAAAGAGCGGTGGAGACATTGAACGGTTGTAGGGCTGCACTGAGCAACGGTCGATTCGGTGAGGTCGCACTTGTTAAGCAGCACCACCACTTCTACCACATCATCGACCGCTCTGTCTGCTAGCAAGTCGTCCAGGTCAGCACTGACTCTGCTCGACAGGTCAGCATCTCCGGCCACTGCCGTCGTGTCGTACATCAATAGCAGAACGTCGGCCTCGGCACACCTGACCAAAAGCAATAATGTAGCAGTGTTGCTATTGCAGAATAAATGCAGCTGTAGACACAGAGCAGGTAGATTACTAACGCGGTAGTTTAGGGACACAGTCCGAGAATTTTGTCCATACTTAGCTATGCGTAGCCAACCTTGGTTACACAGACAGACACGATCCGATCCGATGTGCGGGGCCTTACGGCCTACGATCAGACTCGAGGTCCATTTCACTACCCCCGTGATTCGACATCTCGGATGTTGCCCTTCTTTCACTGCCAGCCACTCCTAGCCATGCTGCTGGGCGCCGGTCACCAGGAGGGCGGCCGGCGTGTCGATGCCATGATGCTGCCAGCTCCAGACGCCGCCGGTGCCCCGTATGCAAGAGGACTCCCGGCATAGTTGGTTTCTCAGACAGCTTCTGACATCGATGTTTTGTGAAGCGGCTTCAGTGCAACTGCAGATCCAATCGGTTCCCATTTACCTACTCGCTGTCACCAGCTTTCGGTGGTCTGGGTGGAGCTTTGTCCCGACCACCAACTCTTTGCAGCAAGAAACTTGCTGCACCGAGAGGATGAGCGCACGAGCACGCGCACAGTGGCTATGCGGCCTAAACCACTACACCAACTGTGCCGGCACAGTCAGGCACTCAACGGCGTTTATGGTACCAGCACCATGGCCATGGCCAGGGGGTACCATTATATGGTGCCACTAGCCTAGGTACCGGTACCATATATGGCGTTGGCACCATAAATGCCGTTCAGTGCCTGACTGTACTACTATACACTGTGCCGTACTGTGCTAAATTAGCCTGCCAATATAACCAAGGTTGGCTACGCATAGCTAAGTAGGGCTAATAGCCAAGTATGGACAAAATCTTTGGACTGACAGAGGGTAGTTCCGGAAAGAGTAGTCCCTTCCTTTATATTTAAAATAATCTTACTACCTTCGCCCGAAGGTTGGTTGGTGTACATCAGTGGCTAGAAGTCCGCCGACTGCGGCCCGTAAACGCTGACAACGCCGATTGCCGTCAATCGGTGCGGTTGCACGGGCCACTAGTAAAACCTCGCCGAACTGTAGGGATCGGCGGAGTTTTATTGACTGCTAGTATAACCCCGCCATTGCATGCCCGTGTGCCGCACAGCTTATTCCCGTACGTACGTACCTGTCTGACGATCATTGCGTCGCTGATGACCATTATCGGCCACACGTACAGCGTTTCGATACGGTGCCGCTCTAATACTATTCAGCCTGTTCTACTAAGAAAGAAGGCAAAGAAGGATAGTTGTGCGTGAGAGACAATGAGACTGAGCTGGGAGAGTCACAGCCAATCATCGACACTAATGAAAGAAAGAGATGGGAGTCAAAAGGAATAAAGTTGTTTGGAAAACACAGATCAATTCAGTCAGACGGGTGTGTGACGATAGTCTCTGCTGGTGTTCCGCAGGGGTCCCTCTTGGGTCCACTTCTATTCCTGGCCTTTCTACCTCTGGTTGTGCAGCAAGCAAAGTGCACGATGTTTGCTGATGACGTGCAGTTGAGAATTTCATTCGGCACTGCGAGCGCTGCGCAACAGCTGGAGCACATGCAAAATGACCTCGATGCGGTCGCAGTCTGGTGCAGGCGCAACTGCCTCAAAATCAATCCGAAGAAGACTCAAGTGTTGCTAGATAAAATGTGGCTGCTTCCAAAGAATTTACTAAAACTTGCATGTATGCACGTGAATTTTCCCACTTTTTGCCTTAATTTGCATATTGATTTTTCAAAAAAATGTGATTGAGCCTCAAGTTTTTTTAAATAGGTATTCATACAAACATTTTTGACCCTAACAACTGTGCATACAACCATTCAGCCTAGATCGGACAATATTCAGCTCTCTCGCTCCCTGATTGAACATATTCAAACAACTACGGCGTTCTTTCTTAGCAAAAAAGGCTGAATAGGATTAGAGCGACAGGCTCCGTATCAAAACGCTGTGTGGCCTAACAGACACATGATAAACTATGGATGCGTGCCACTGATGTTCAATTAGGCCTTACCGACCGACCCCAACACGACCAAGGCCGTCTAGCCCTCCCTCCACGAGGAAGAATTTTGGCGATTTTTAAAGAAAATCGGCAATTTTATAGCAATTTTGGGCAAATCCGCCTGCCGCCATGAAGAGTTCAGAACTCTGCCTCCGGATTTTTCCGACCCATGCATGCAAATAGTTAGGGAAAGACACATTTTGATAATGTTCTCTACAATCCCATTCACTCATCACGCTGCTCTGTCGGTACGTTCAAAAACATTAATGTCATCAATTCTATGAAAATAGTGAGAGACATTTGAAAGGTCGGTCTGCGAAAATACAGTTGCAAATACTTTAGGACAACGGAAGTTAGCAATGTTCTACGCTTCTACAGCTTGCTGCATGCGTACTTTTAGGGCAGCGATCACTGAGCCGCACAAACCCTGCGCCAAATAAAGCGAACGTGATTTAGCATTTGCAGGTGGAAAAAAGCCGGAAGAACCATGACTACCTAGAGTTATCTCAATAAACCAACTGTAAACAACCAATAATGTATAAAGAGTAGCAAGAATACTGGCGGGAACGGGGATTTTGCGATGCGCAGCGTAGGCAATTACGGTGCAGCGAAACGACACAAGGGCTAGTGCTACTACTGTACGGAGAGAAAAATAAAATAGCAAAGATCAACCGACCTTTGTCTGGTTATCCTAACACCTTCCCGTTCGACTGGATCGAGGGAGTGGCAGAGTCCGGCCGTATCGGTGAGGTGGACGGGGTAGCCGCCGACATTGAGCGCCACGTCGAGAGCGTCGCGTGTGGTTCCGGCAACGGAGGTGACGATAGCGACGTGACGTTGTGCTGCAAACAGAGAAAAGGCAAATTAATGAACGACCGGCTCGTTGCTCATGCAAAGCTAATCACTTACAAATTGGCTGCCGTAATAATAACTCACTGGCGCTCAGTCACCGAACAAATTTGTGTTTGCTTCGGCTGTTCAGTGTTTTGTGTTAATCAGTTTTGTCTACTCGCAGTGCCGAGCCGACCGTAGGAAGCAAGCAGCAGTGCTATGTAAGTCAGCAAGCTCATTTAGTACGTACTGTACGTACTTGTAAGTGGAGCTTATTTGTGTTTATGTTCGACAATCAATTTCGGTGCAGGACTATTGAATGATTTTATACCAGGAATTAGTGCATCAGTACCAACTACATGTAGTGTTGTAGCAGAGCTGTTGCATGTCATGCAGCGGCCTAGGTAATTGAACTGTCTATTTAGTACAGAATTATTACTAATCATTTTGTTGAGTTCCCGATCATGGCCGTTTTGGGCAATACAGTCAGGCACTTAACGCCGTTTATGGTAACGACACCAAATATGGTACCGGTACTAGGCTAGTGGCACCATATATGGTACCACCACCGTGGCCGAATGGATGGGGCTCAACCCACCATCAGACCCCCCTTTGCCCATGTCCGCATCTGGCGCTTTAACAATGTTCGGCGACATGTGTTGAAATCCCGAAATGTTTTTACGAACACCTGGTTTTCCCTTCAGGTGGAGGGAGGGGCCCAGAAATTTCAAAAGCTACAACATCACTGGAAATGCGTTTTTAGCGCGATTTATGAATTAACAATACGGTTAAAAATTGCGACTTTAAGAATGGGTTTAACAACCTAAAATAATCATAAAATGGTGAAAAGCTTCTAAAACCACGTACAGAATAACATAACCGGAAACGCTACATTCAATACCAAAAGGAATATAAATTAGTGATTTCTCAGCTGTTTCTTTTGTTACTACTGACTAGTACTTGCTTATGTACTTCGGGTTGTGAGGGGACCAAAAATTTCTAAAAAACTAATTTAGTTTAAGCTCAAATACTACCAAAAATGCAATTGCAAAAAGTCGGCTCAGGAAAACCAGTGGCGAGAGGTTTTGCGGGAAAATCGTCTCGGGGGGGGGGCGATGCCCTAGTCGGTAAAGGCAGTCCGTCCTTTTACATGTATGGAAGTACGGTATTTAATAAAATTCTACTACTTTACAAGAAGACAGTTTCGCTTTACGTGCCGTGCCATCAAACCAAACGTCTAGTAATATGTAGCTGGATGATCTGTTAGACAGCTGTTGTGAGTGAATGCGCAGAGACAATCTCAATCGATCACTGTGTGTGGTGGTGACAAAAAGCACATAACAGATTAGAGGGCAGCCAAGTGTGCGAGGTGCTAGGACACCCAGATGACTTACAGATTAGATTGAGCAGACTGCTCTTGCCCACGTTCGGCGCCCCTGCCAGCACCAGCCGCACTCCCGACCGCACGCGCTCTCCACACCGACTCTCTCTCAGATGCACTTGCAGCCGCTCCTCCAGTCCCTCCACACCCGTCTTCACTGAAACAGACCGCCCTCACTTACGCAAACCCAACCACCTGGCCGGCACAGTTGGTGTAGTGGTTTAGGCCGCATAGCCACTGCCCCCCCCGCCGGCCCCCCCCCCCTTTCCCCCCCCGTTTTTTGCCGCAAAGAGTTGGTTGTCGGCACAAAGCCCTACCCAGGCCATCGAAAGCTGGTGACAGCTAGTAGGTAAAATGGGAACCGACTGGATCTGCCGTTGCACCGAAGCCACTCCACAAAGCATGCCGCGTTGGAGAAGATCTACGATGCCAGAAGCTGTCTGAGAAACCAACTATGCTGGGAGCCCTCTAACGTATGGGGCACCGGCGGCCGTCGGGAGCTGTCAGAATCATGGCATCAACACGCAGGCCCCCCTTCTGGTGACCGGCGCCCAGCAGCATGGCTAGGAGTGGCTGGCAGTGAAAGAAGGGCAACGTCAATGACGAATCACGGGGGTAGCGAAATGGACTCGAGTCTGATCGTAGGCCGTAAGGGCACCCCGCAAATCGGATCGACCCAACCACCTGCCAGGTTTTCATCTATATGCACTGCACGTGGGCGGGGGTGAATGAGGGTTTGAATGAGATACCCACACACCCACCAAAATGGCCGAGATGCTCCCAAATCGGTCGGCTCACAGGTTCAAATTTCCCGATTTTTACCCCCACCCATTTTTGCGGTCCATGTACGGAAGAACATATCTAGAGTTTTTGATTTAGTGTTTTTCTGTAATTTTTGCTCAGATCTTCATAACGTTATAAATGATTCTTTGTTACGACTGCTTGCTAGTGGCGCTATGACTCATGTTCGCCAATTCACGTTTTGCGTTGTTTTGGCCGATGCTGCTTCTGAACTCGGTTAACCGGCCAGTGGTATGCAAAGAAAAAGTAGAAATATGTTTTCCATACGTATTTGGCATTTTTTGATGAAACCTACAAAATATAATTTCGAATTGCAGTAAAAACGGTCGCATCACCTCCCACCGAACCGATCGGATTTCAAGGCTCCACTTACTGCTTCCAGAAGCGAAGATTATCCTACCATAATTTTCTATTTGCCAAGAAGCAGCAGTTTTAAACTACACACAACTCACCGCAGTGGGACTACTAAATTGGTTTTTTATTACCAATGACGGCTTACTAACTTCCTTTGGCTCTAATTGGAAGTGGGCAAAAGAGAGTTTGTGTGGCAGACCAACTTGAGCCGCAGCAGCAATGCTACCGTTTGCTTACTTTTGCTTTCCTAAGACGACCGCCCACTCAAGCTCCGAAGTCATTTTAATCGTAAGAGTGCTCATTTCCTTTGTTCGATTACGTTGGGGACTAGTCTCTAATTAACGGCGCTCCACTCCTTTCAATATTCGCAAGTTGATTAGTAGGGGCGCGCCAGAACGCTCTCACCAAACTTCTGCCCAGCCCTAGCCTGTGTGTGTGTGTGTAGTGTAGCGTAGAAAGACTAGAAGAAGCGGTTGGACGGATGTCTATTCCATTTGAGAGTAAAAAGGCCGGCGCCATTCAGACGCACCAGAATAGGTCGTAAATTGGTAGTGCTTTCAGTGTGGGCCGTCCATATTTTATGTTGTTTACATTGACATTCATGGATGGAACCATCGCTGCGCTTAGGGCAAGCAACCGGGGCCAATTTGTATGTATGGAAGCTGTGCGCCTCTGCCCACTTACTGCTAATTAACGGCAGACACTACCAACTGTTGCCATTGCTCTGTTTGCTCGCTCTAATGTGCTCTGCGCAGTAATTCTATTAATTCTAAACCAAAACATAGCCACTACTTGCCATTTGGAAGATGACCACAAATTCAAGTGGGCTGAAAAACTAGGGTAGAAAATGAAAACTTCTGAAGCGAAGTGCAGTGCGCTGTTTAACTATTAGTATTGCGAGCTTCTTGCCTCATTACTTAACGTCTTCTCTTGGTGAGCAGCACATCCACAAGGAAGGAAAAATAAGAAATTGACCCCTCCCTCAGTTACGCTTAACTGCGGTAGCTAACACTTTATACCAATCTTCATCCTTGTTCAGAACCTATACATCTAATCTAGTAGGCTAAAGGGACACCATTTGTTATCCCTTCTCATGTGCATGCATGCTTCTCGTATTTATTACAAGCTCAGTCTTTTGAATCTTTTTCACAGTAAAGAATTCTAGATTTGTCCGCCTTTTGTCTCATAACGGCGTGCGCTTGTTCGTAGCGAGTTCTTAGCATACTAATTGTAGCGGAAAATCAGAAAATGTGCCAGAGCTATCGGTCAAGACACGTGTCTCCTCATCGAGCTTACGTGTCTGGCATAAAAACCAGGTCGATGTCTGCACGCAACGGCTCCATCTCAATTCCCATCCCCAGGGTTTCGCGTTCTGCACTTTTTTCATCGTCCACTAAACCAACAACCTATGCGAACGCTGGCAGCAAGAACCAAATCATTAGCGCGTCCTGTCGGTTGGAATGTTGCTAAAAAGCCGAAACCGCCTCTAACAATTCTTTCTTGCGATCACTATAAGAACTGCAATCGTTTCAGACGGCCTAATCATCATCAGAAATGCAGGTGTCAGCCAGCGGCTAAAGCGATCTAAATTGCATTGTGCCTCATTGGACAAAGATGAACGCAACTGTCTCCTGTCGCTTCTCCGAGCCCTACCCGCCGACCCAAGCCGCAATGCGAGTAGTGGGAAATATTCCCATCATACTCACCGGACTGGTTACCAACACCATCAATGTGGTGATTTTCCGTCACAAACTAATGCGAGCTTCACTGGTCAACTGGTTTCTACTATCGCTGGCGATCAGCGACCAGGTGGTGTTGGTCTGCACATTCTTCATGCTCTCTTTTCCTGTCATCGCCGAGAGATGCCACAATCTGGCGCTGATTCAGCTTTCCAACTATATGACGCGTTGGTCGTACCCGTTCGGCCAGATCTCACAGACTTGCGGAGTTTTTTTGACCGTAATGGTCAGCATCTACCGGTTTCTTGGCGTCTGTCACCCCTTCCTCACGCAACGACTCATCACGGCCGGCGTAATAAAACTGGCCATCGGCTCTGCCTTCTGCACTGCATTTCTGTTCAACGTCACTCGTTGGTGGGAGATAACCATGGTCTCTTGTTTCTCGGCCAAATTCAACGTCTCCTCAGCCATCGTATTTCCGGCGGCGCTTTCCTTAGACCAGACCTACTTTCTTTGGTACCGCGTCTACGCCTACACCGTAGTCATGTTCACCGTCCCCTTCTGCATACTGATCGTAGTCAATGCCTTCATAATCGTAACCATCCACAAGTCGTCCAAGTTGCGACGACGCATGACCATGCGTCGCAAGACTGGCGCCTTCGGTCCGCGCAAGTTCACGCCGGTGTCGGCGGTGAAAATGCAGGCCAAAGAGGAGCACGACAGCAAGGAGCACAGCACCACTCTCATGCTGCTGGCAGTGGTGTGTCTGTTTCTGCTCTGCAACTCGTTGGCCTTCATCAACAACATTCTGGAGATCAGCAAGCTGACCGAGCGTCTGCCTCAACTTCTCTACACCGTGCTGGTGGAGGTGGGCAATCTGCTGGTCACTCTAAACTCGGCCGCCACTTTCTACATCTACGCCGTGTTCAGCACCAAGTTCCGCAGACTCATGCTGCTCTGTGTCAGTCAAACAGTGCTGGGCCGGTCGACAGAGGACACCAACGAGTACATGGCACTGTCGACCGTACATGGCACAAGTCTCTACAACTCCAGTCGCTACTCCAGAGTCTCAACTGTCAGACGATCTCCGCAGCAACATTGCAACGCCAAAACTCACCTGATTAAGGTAACTGTTGCCAGTCCGACCACCAGACATTCTTCGTTGAACGATTCGCCTTGTGACGACACCACACGCAAACGGTCGTTGGTAGTGACGCAGACAGCGCGCAGTTCGCTCGGTGATCGGAAAAGGTCGAGCAATGGCGAACTGGTCTAACTGAACTGCATCCTCTTTTCAATGTCTACCTCTTTCTGTGCAGTTGAAATAGTCGCCTCCCAGTTACAAAAGCGCAAAATTAAAGTACCGAAAAATGTTTACAAACTTAGTAGCTGCTTTCATACATGGGCCGTACAAACGGGTCAAAATCGGAGATTTGTGGCTAGGCCTAGCGACCATTTTGGTACGTAGGACTCAGGTGGGCGGTGTATAGAGCAAGTCGAACCGAAGTTGTGGTGCGTAAATCCATCTCCCCGACTCATGGTTGCATTTGCATGGGAAAGGTCATGCTTAGAAAATATAAAAGCCTAACAAAACTTGTCATCGTGCTCCGAATCGGAAGACCATTAACATTTCTTAATTAAACGCGACGCGGTAGCACACCCTATACTTATTTCCCTAACTGTATATGCCTTTCTAAATGCAAAACTGAACTGACCTTGTGCTGGCAAGTCAGGGTCCAGAAAGTGTTCCTCTCCAAAATCTATGTGAGCCTCCAAATGTGCCATCAAGACAACTAACTGGGCGCGCCAATCATGGTAGAGTCGGGTCAGAGCGCCGCCGGTCTGTCTGAGCGCCACTCGTCGCTGGGCGGCCGTCTCGGCCGCTAGCAGATCGGACAGACCCTCCACTGCAGTTAAGTCCATTTTGCCGTTGAAAAAAGCTCTGCAACCAAAAACGCTCTACTCCTAAACAACCGGAAAAATTAGCACAAGCCGCTTGGTGAATTGACCGGGCTCGGCTAATTGATTTCCGGGAATGGCCGCCAGCGCTTCCAACACTGCCGCCACCACCGCCACCCCTCCGTGCACGTGCAACTCGCAGCTGTCCTCGCCGGTGAACGTGTGCGGTGCTGAAAACGGTAGCTTCTAAATATATGTATGTATGGCTCTGACCCGGTCCAAATCGGTCATTTAGATGAACGCCGACCTTCCGGTTCGCTTCGCCTACACACGAAAGAAATTATCGAACTAACATAACCAAACCAACTTGTGTTTGTCTGAGACTCCGATATACGCAGACGAGTGCTCTATGTACGCTTTTCATAATGGGTGAACTGGAAAGGGGTACCTAATTCGTTTATCTGTGTCAGGCACTTAACGCCGTTTATGGCTATATGCTACATACATGGGCCGGAGAAATCCAGAGGGGTGTATGGAGACCTCGGGGGGGGGGAAAGTCCTGCGAAAATTTTCGGGGGGGGGTATGGACGACCGAGGGGAGGGGGTTTACCCCCATACCCCCCGGCCTATGTATGATGCTACCGGTACCCAGATAGTACCGGTAAGGTACGTGGCACCATATATATGGTACACCAAACGTTCGGGTATTTACAGAGTTCGGAGATTTCGTACCATATATGGTGCCATTAGCCTAGCTACCGGTTCCATATATGGTACCGGCACTATATATGGTGCCAGTACATAAACGGCGTTAAATGACTGACTGTATCAAAGCAACAGACTTTCGCCATCTACGACAAACAAAACGAAAACCGTTTCTTCAGTCGCGCTTTTTTAAAACTACACGGAAACTAAACTGTTTGTTTTAAAAAATGTACACATTTCTTTTTGCTGCCGTTTCCACAAATTTTGAAAGATTAGGATAGGTGCCAAAATAGGGGACATTTTGTGTTCAACTTTGGTGCACAAAGCTTGAGTCAATCCTGAGAAAACCAACAATACGTGAAATTTGTTAATTTCAATGCTTTTAATAGAAACAGCGTTAAAAACGGAACCTTATCTTTTGTTGTCATTTCTGCAAATGTTCGCCAAATGACCTGAAATTTGGGGAACTCAGTAGAAGTGTAGGATATTTTGTGTTGAATTTTGTGCATTGAGACTGAAACAGCCCTGAGAAAATGAAGAATATCTGAACATCTGTTTTGAATGAGAAACACAGAAAAAAGAGATCACCAGGATAATTCTTAATGCATAAATTGGCAAACATTTGAAGAAATGGGGATACGTTCGGTTCATCGACACCAATTCGTAGACGCTCAGTTGGTTGATTTCTACGTTCGACGACGCTCCGTTCGTCGATGTTAAAACAAATTCACTTGGTAATTGACCGGCCAGGCCTGCTAATTATCCGGCATAGCGCAGGTCACTTGGGCTCATTGTGGCTCACTCAAACCAAAAGTGACTGTAGGCTATAATTGTTTATTCACTCAGATTTACGTTTTTTAAGGCACATGGTTGTGCTGGACAGAAAGGCGATCAACCTAAATTAGTAGTGTCAGCTTGAAAATCAGCGGGCGCAGGCGGTGTCTAAGGAAAGATACGGTATCCGTGTAGGCAGTGCGCATTCTTAGGTCTTTGTCACCAGACATGGGCTAGCATTTCGGCTGAGGGCGGGGTAGAATTTTCAAATCCTGAGGCGGTAGGAGCGAATGGGTGGCGGGGGTTGAGGTGGTGGTGAGCCAAAAAGTCCGATTTTTGGCTAAAATCAAGGTTTTTTGGCTTGTTTTCCCCCGTTTTGGGGATGGGCAACCCCCCGGACCATGTATGCATGGCCGTTCATTCACGGCCAGCCGTTTTAGCTCCAATAATTTTTGGTTTGGCCAATGAGCTTAAGTGCGCCATGCCGGACAATTAGGGGGCCTGGCCGGCAAACTACTGACCCAAGTGAATAAGTTTTGAATTCGACGAACGGAACGTCTCCCAATCGGGTGTCGACTAACCGAACCCAATCGGCAGAACTGAGAACAAAAAGAAATGTTTCCGTTTTTAACGCTATTCCTATAGGCACGGAAATTAACATTTCAAATTAACATTCTTGAAGTTCTCAGGATTGAGTCAAGCTTCGGGCACCAAACTTTAACACACAAAATTCTCCTATTTGGCTCCTTTGTTTTAAACTTCAGCCAATTTGGTCAAAATATGCAAAATGACAACAAAAAAGAAAAGAAATAATGTCCATTTTTGAGACACCCTGCACTTTTATCTCAGCCTTTCGGCCTGGGAGTACAGGTGGGAGACTTACCCGGCATCCAGACAGCAAGGGCTCGGTCGATCAGTTGTCTAGACTGCGGGTGTCTGATTGGCGTGAAGAACAGTTTGCGAGGCTCCGTTTCCGCCTTGAAAGACGTCATTTTCTGCAGACACAACACAGCATTTTCACCTGAAAATCAATTAAAATTCCTTACAAGTGCGTCGCATTTTGGTCGCTATAGCTGGTCTGTTTACGAAACGACAGGCGAAAAAAGTTGCCTAGTGTAGTCGGTAAGTGACAACAAAAATGGTACCGGAAACTCGAACCACAGCAATGCCGGAACGTCCAGGTGCAGTTGAGAGGGCAAATATGGTGGGTTGACGTCCATTGGACGAGTGAAATCGACTCTGGGCTAGTTTCTGCACCGATCTGAGACGCCGACAGCAAGACAATCGACTCCATAATGTCATTTGCTCTTGTTTGCAATAAGAGCAGCTTCAGCTTGAAGTGTTCTCTTTTGTAAGGCCGTTTCTACGTTATCTTCAGCACCCTCTTTCAACGAGTTTTCGTAAGACTGAAGAACAAAACCAATAAATACGTAATAAGCGTACCCTACTGACTTGGATTGTGACCAGCAGCGCCAAATAAACTATGTTAGGCTGGAATTTCCAATTCACCAATCGCCTACAAAGGAAGTTCTGTATGCATAGGAGATTTTAAATCGAGGAATAAAACGCATGCTAAGATGAAAACTTTTTTCTCTCAATTCTTTGACGCAGGCGCCAAGGTGGCTCAGACTAAGTTGGTCGCCATTTAATGACAACTGCGGTAAGCAGTTTCTTAAACATTCAGTACTGTAGTTGCGTTCTTGATGCGTTCCGGGCAATAGCCGGCTATGGCTTTAAATCATGAATTGCCATTTTTGAACGAATTTTTGGTCATTACATTTTCTTTCACAAAAATTTGGCAACATTGACTTGTAAATCAATAAGTTATATTGTACAAGTATGGGGAGATCACTCGCCGGCACAGTTGGTGTAGTGGTTTAGGCCGCATAGCCACTGTGCGCGACGTCATGCGCTCATCCTCTCGGCGCGGCAATCTACCTGCCGCAAAGAGTTGGTCGTCGGCATAAAGCTCCACCCAGACCACTGAAAGCTGGTGACAGCTAGTAGGTAAAATGGGAACTGACTGCATCTGCCGTTGCACCGAAGCCACTCCACAAAGCATGCCGTGTTGGGAAGATCTACGATGTCAGAAGCTGTCTGAGAAACCAACTATGCTGGGAGCCTTCTGACATACGGGGCACAGGTGGCCGTCGGGAGCCGTCAGCATCATGGCATCGACACGCCGGCCGCCCTCCTGGTGACCGGCGCCCAGCAGCATGACTAGGGGTGGCTGGCAGTGAAAGAAGGGCAACGTCAAGGACGAATCAAGGGGGTAGTGAAATGGACCTCGAGTCTGATCGTAGGCCATAAGGACCCCAGCAAATCGGATCGGGGAGATCACTCGAATTTCAAATTTTGAACTCAGACTAGGGATGCAAATGGTATAAAAAATACCAAATACCAAACGGTATTTTCTATACAAATAATACCCAATAGTTGATAAAAAGGTCGCTGGCTGTTTGGAATGAGCGCAAAGTAATACTTTTGCTTTTTCAGCAAAAAATACCTATATAGGCTACGTAAAGGCTAGTTTTGCCTCGGTGGAAGAGTTTTTGGTGCATCTAAAAGAAATCTAGTCATGCCGAGAAAGAAAACGAGCAGAATTTGGTGGTTTTCACTGACTCGGGAAATGGGCAAGCATGTTGTGGTTAGCGGTCTAGCCTCAGTCTTGATATAGCGGAGCAGTTATTAAGACCAACCTGCACTTTTTAAGAATTTTCCTTTAATGGTTGTTACAAGCTAAACTGGTCAGAATTCTTTGTTCTTTTGTTGCTCAGAAACGGTAAAGCGACGTCGGCTTAACTGACTTTTAGGGGTCCCTCCACTATATAACTATTAATTAATCAGTTTCTTGCTTAGGGCAAATAGGCTTAGGCTAAGGTTCAAGCTCAGGTTTAGGCTTAGGAGTCAACTGAATACGGTAGATAAAATTGAAATTTTTGTTAGGGACCCCTAATAGTCAGTTTTGCCGCAACGTCTTGTTCTGCGTATCTGCTTTGTTAAACTTTTAGTAAATTAGAAATAAAGAGAAAACTCTGAACAGAAGAGCTCTGACATGGTATACTGTCGAAAAATATGCAGAATTTATCGCTTAAAAGCTAATTATTTAGTTATTTAAACTATTTGGTATTATTTTGAATACCAAACAATACCAATAATAATAATTAGCTAATACCTAGAAAGAAAATACCAAATAATACCGGATACCATTTGCCATACCTAACTCAGACGGTAAAGGTAAGTTAATTACTGCATGCTATATTCAGCTTTACCTCAGATACGTGTTTTTCGTCTCGGAGGAACAAATCCTGAAAACGTGCGCACGCAATTTGTAAATCTTTAACAAATATGACCGAATCCGGCATCAAACAACTACTTTTTACTTCTACATTATTGTTTCACACATCAGCCCATTCACAACCAATTACTGCATGCTATCTCTCAGATTACGCGCTGTAGTCATATCGCCTTACTTAATCGATTATCGGCCGATTTCGCCCGGAACCCCACTTCGAAAACTTGCTATAAAATTCATACGTATAGACGGTGGTCCTCTTTAAAGGACGAAAAAATGCGCCACGACCTCCACTTACTAAAACAATCGTAGCATTTGAGCCCTCAGACAGATATGTCAAGAGCATACAGTATGAGTAGATATGACAATTTGCTATCGATTAAGCATAACTGTAACCGTCCACTTCCAAGCCCCAGGACGGTGGCCCTTTTTAAACGACGATCATTACTACGAAAAAAATTCAAAAAATACGTATTCTAGGTCATCTTTTGAAAGATAGCTACCTAATTTACTATATGAGTAGGCCTACCTTAGATGCATATTTCGGCGCATTTACATTCAGAGAACAACAAATAAAAAAAATAAAAAGAATGAAAATGCGCGATTTCGAAACCCCCTACCAAAACATCTGTAGCATTCGAGTCTGCCAACAGATGTGTTTACTCAAGTGCATATTGGTAGATATGACGATTTGCTATCGATTAAGCATAAACATAACAATATTTGTCCAAGCCCAAGGACGGTGGCCCTTTTGTAACAAAAAACGGCAAAAAATGATCTACACTCAAAACGCTAATCGGCGCAAGTAGTAATCTCCCTAACAAGTACCGTACCCAGGGCTGTGGGTGTCCTTTCAGGCCAAGTTTGCAAAAGAATTCGTCGAAATAAGAAATGTGAATTACGAATTATTAAGCATTAAAACTGTTATTTTCTGCTAATTTTACACTCTAATGGTCTTTAAACATTTAATTAATGGCTATTTTTTCAAAATTTTCTTTCCCTGGTTGGGTTGGTTGGTTGGTTGCCCAACCAGGCCTCTTCAAAATTTTAATCCCAGTGCAAAAAAGTCATGTGTACACCACTAGAATGTACCTGTTCACTGAAATGAAATTTTAGGCCCAGCGATGCAAGTATTGGGTATATCCGATTCGGTAGAGTCTATGTCTATGTGTGTTTATCTGTTTTTAGCAATGACCATCTCGTTACTGGTGTGTATTATGTGCGTGAGTGCAGATCTAACTTTCATTTTTAGAGGACTCCGCAGCTACATCCGCAAGCAGAAAAAGCGTATTTTAATTTCAAATCAGTGACAAAAACTTTGACTTATCTACTGGTTGTTGCGGTTACTCGTGTTGCTTCTTGTTTGACAGTAGAGAAAATACAGCTAAACTCTATACACCTACAATAAATCTTATATTCACATACTATGCACTTCTTGTACAGAGCGCTTGATCATTTTTCCGCTTAAGACCGCCATAATTAGAAGATTGTGGGGCAGACTGGGTTGCGAAGTGGGGCGCAGTTTCTATATAAAAGTTGTTTTGACAAACCCATGACAGCATGGTTGCGGCATAATTGGCCAGGATTTCCTCTCAATAATAATATGTAAACAGAGTGCCGAGTTTTCAGAGAACTAAGCGAAACCATGGACCTGAACATCTGAAAAGCATGGATTCGTCCATTACTGACTGCTAAAACAAAAAGAGGAAACTAGGTAAGGAAAAAAGTAGAAACAACCAAAACCGGTGTTTTCAGGATAATGCAAAAGATTTCCGTTGCTTTCAGCATATGAGATGAATGACACTATTGTGGCACAAAAAGAAGCATGCGCTAAGACTGTAGCAGTTGTCTGACCCCTTCCTTTGCCTGAATTGAGTGAGGACCTCTTTTTACTTTGTGGAGTTAACAGCTCACACAACACAACCAATTGACTAAATACGTAAAGCCCATTTCAAACTTCAATGAATTTACAGTCGTTGCCGATAAGTTTCATGGATGCGTTGGAGTGCTTTGGTTGCATGACCAAATTTGTAGTCGGTTTCGTTTGTGCTGAGCTCTGCTGGCCTGAGTTTCAGCTTAATCTTCTTAACTTTGTTTTGTATTCCTAATTTGCACAATGACAAAAATTAACTTTCTTCTATTTTTATACCGAGGGTAGATCGATTTCAAAGATATTGCATAACAGCAGCCAGCGGGCCAACCAGTTGGTAGTTACAATAGTCATCCATGAAATGGCCAAACACGAGGTATTATTATTATACATGGCGCCGAACGATAGTGCGTTCTAATCAAGATGTGCGCTGTTTACATTTTACTGTAGATTACAAAATATCGTATGGTTTTCGGTGCGGGAATGCAGAGTCAACAAGTGTACACGCTTTGTTACAAGTCCTTTTCCTGTTGTAAAATAGTCTGGTGTGTACTATACCGACACAGCGAGTTCATGATGAAGGAAGGCAACTGAACAGGGTGAGTTCATGATGAAGACAACTAGACCAGTGAGCATGGTGAGTTCAAAACAATAAGTGCTTTATTTAATAAAAGTTTTCCGATACTGGCATATAATAATACGTAAGTACCATAGTTCACCTTCATCATTGTTGTTTCTTGCGTTTGTGTTGTCTTGCCTTGTTTATTGTTTATTTGTAACGACTATTTTCATAATGAAGACGAGTACAAATTGTGACAACTCAACAAGGTGTGGCATTATGAGGACAATGTGCACCTTGGTGATGAAGACAACTCAACAAGGTGGTCAATGATGAAGACAAGTGTGCACCTGGGTGATGAAGACAACTCAACAACAAGGTGGTTGATGACGAAGACAACTCAATGGGGTGGGTGATGATGCAGATAACTGTGCACTTGGGTGATGAAGACAACTCAACAAGGTGGGTGTTGATGTTGACAACTCAACAACAACTCCAACAAGGTGTGTCATGATGCAGACATGTGTGCACCTTGGGTGATGAAGACAACTCAACAACAAGGTGGTTGATGACAAAGACAACTCAATGGGGTGGGTGATGATGCAGATAACTGTGCACTTGGGTGATAAAGACAACTCAACAACAAGGTGGTTGATGACGAAGACAACTCAATGGGGTGGGTGATGATGCAGATAACTGTGCACTTGGGTGATGAAGACAACTCAACAAGGTGGGTGTTGATGTTGACAACTCAACAACAACTCCAACAAGGTGTGTCATGATGCAGACATGTGTGCACCTTGGGTGATGAAGACAACTCAACAACAAGGTGGTTGATGACAAAGACAACTCAATGGGGTGGGTGATGATGCAGATAACTGTGCACTTGGGTGATGAAGACAACTCAACAAGGTGGGTGTTGATGTTGACAACTCAACAACAACTCCAACAAGGTGTGTCATGATGCAGACATGTGTGCACCTTGGGTGATGAAGACAACTCAACAACAAGGTGGTTGATGACAAAGACAACTCAATGGGGTGGGTGATGATGCAGATAACTGTGCACTTGGGTGATGAAGACAACTCAACAACAAGGTGGTTGATGACGAAGACAACTCAATGGGGTGGGTTATGATGCAGATAACTGTGCACTTGGGTGATGAAGACAACTCAACAAGGTGGGTGATGATGTTGACAACTAGGGTTCCGACGATATATCGATATCGATATCGAAAAGTCGATATATCGACCCTTTTTCCAATATCGATATCGATATCGATATCGCGATATTTCGCATCGATATTTTCGATATTTTTTGGGTGGAAATGTAGGGCAGAAACAAAACTGACACCAAGTTTATCTCTTTGGAACAGTGAAAAAAACAGTTTTTCCTGGACAACTCAGAAATCGAATCGATGGTAGTCAAAACATAACAGTGGCATGATAGCTCTCAGGAACATCAATTTCTCGGCAATCTCAGCTTTCAGACAGCAACGCTTAGGTTCTTAAATGTCTGCAGCAGCACTGAAGAGCTGCTCACTCCGCACACTTAAAGCAGGAGGGCAGAAGCAGACATGGGCTTGCATTTCGGCTGAGGGGTGGTAAATTTTCAAATCCTGAGGGCGTACCGCCGGACTGATGGGTGGTCGAAAGGATGGTAAGCAAAAAAGTCCAATTTTATAGTCAAGATCTTTTTGGCTTATTTGTCACTAAAATAAGTTAAAATATGCTATTCTGTCTGAGCTCTTTATGCCAAATGAGGGTGGAGCATAGGCCTGAGGGGATCAACCTTTTATTGAAGGGCTTCAGAAGGGCCACTACCTTTTCTACCAATCTATGCTTAATTGATTTCAGATGGCTGATTGCATCAGTACTTGACTGATAAGCAGCGAGAGCAGTTTGCTCTTTCAAATTTTTAGATTTTCTTACATAACTATAAATATCGATATCGATATCGATATCGATCGATATTGAACTGAAAATATCGATATCGATATCGAATATCGACGAATTTTGATATCGTCGGAACACTATTGACAACTCAACAACAACTCCAACAAGGTGTGTCATGATGCAGACATATGTGCACCTTGGGTGATGAAGACAACTCAACAACAAGGCGGTTGATGATGAAGACAACTCAACGGGGTGGGCGATAACAACTGAACAAGGTGGGTGATGATGAAGATAACTCAACAATGTGTGCACCTTGGGTGATGAAGACAACTGTGCACCTGGGTGATGAAGACAACTCAACTACAACTCTAACAAGGTGTGTCATGATGCAGACATAAGACAACTGATGATGAAGACAAACTGCGCACCTGGGTGATGAAGAGAACTCAACAAGGTGGGTGATGATGAAGACAACGGTGCACCTGGGCGATGAAGACAACTCAACAACAAGGTGGTTGATTATGAAGACAACTCAACAAGGTCGGTGATGACGAAAAAACTCAACAAGGTGGGTGATGATGAAGACAACTGTGCACCTGGGCGATGAAGACAACTCAACAAGGTGGTTAGTGATCAAAACAACTCAACAACTGGCATATAATAACTACTGTAGTGTAGTTCATCTTATGTTCATCATTGCTATTTCTTGTGTTGTCTTGTGTATTGTTTGTTTGCAGTGACTGGATTCATACTGGAGACAACTGAACAAGGGGGTCATGATGAAGATGACAAGTGTACACCTGGGTCATGAAGACAACTCAACAAGGTGTCTCATAATCTCCGGTACTGGGATATAGTATGTACTGTAGTTCAGGTTATACTCATTGCAATGAGGTGGTTAGTGATGAAGACAGCTGAAGAACAAGATGAAGTAAACAAGTCAACAAGTTGGTTGATGAAGACAACTCAACAAGGTGGAGACAACTCAACAACATGGTTAATAATGAAAACAACTCAACAAGGTGTGTCATGATGAAGAATGAAGACAACTCAACAAGGTGGGTGATGATGAAGACAACAAGTAGGTGAAAGCAACTGAATACGGTGGGTGATGAAGACAGATGAAGAACAAGATGAAGAATACTCTGAGAAACTGAAGTTTGAAACGGCTTGATGCTGATTATGTTGTTGTTTATGCTTATTGGGATTTTTCTGTTTTGTGCTGGGGCTATGGGTGCGGTACAAATAAAGTTTCATTTACCGCACCCAAAAATACTATGGTCCTCAGTTTAGGGCTTTGGGTGTGGTACAAATAAAGTTTCCATAGCCACACCCAAGTATATGGTACTTGTCCAGTTGCTGGTGAAACTAAACCAATCACACCACTAATCTGGCACTGCAACCAAAGCATGCTGAAACCACCTGCTATGATCACCAAAGCACACTGAACCTGCAATCATCTATAGCACTTACAATCAGAGCCATCACACAACAAGCACTCACCATTACCACAGAGCCATCACACAACAAGCACTCACCATTACCACACAACACCGCCAAAGCACACTGTAGCGATAAGCACTGCAACTAAAGCAGACTGAAACCACCTATCACCAATACTACAGCCACAGCCATCAGAACCCATCACAACACAGGGTAACAGGCACAACACAACAGCACAACACAACACAGGGAACAATCCCCACCACCAACTGACAGCACAAGCACAACACAGGCAGATGCAGGCAAACCACCAGAACCACAACCACAGGTACACACAGGCACTCAACACAGTCAACCACCACCCAGGCACACAACACAGGCAACCAACACAGGCAACCACCACCAACAGGCACACAACACAGGAAACCACCACAACCACAGGCACACAACACAGCCAACCACCACCAACACGCACACAACACAGGCAACCACCACCAACACGCACACAACACACAAACACACGCAGGCACTCAACACAGGCAATCACCACCAACAGGCACACAACAGGCCCAGGCACACAACACATTACAACCGCAGGCACACGACACAGGCAACCCCCAACAACAGGCACTGCACCGCCAAGAACAGGCACACCCATAACAGGCACCCAACACTGCAACCACCACTGCAACCACCGCCAGGCCCCCAACACAGGCAACCACCACCAACAGGCACACAACCACCACCACCAACAGGCATCTAACACAGGCATGCACGCAACCACCACCACCAATTGGCCCCCAACACAGGCAACCAATGCCAACAGGCAACCACCACCAATTGGCACCCAACACAGGCAACCAATGCCAACAGGCAATGACCCCCACCACCAACAGGCACATAACACAGGCAACCACTGCCACCAACAACAGGCACTCAACACAGGCAATCACCACCAACAAGCACACAACCATCACCACCAACAGGCACCCAACACAGGCACTGCCACCAACAACAGGCACTCAACACACGCAACCAACAAGCACACAACCAACACCAACAACAGACACTGCACCGCCAAAGACTGTAAATTCATTGAAGTTAGTTTCCTCTTTTGTTTTAGCAGTCAGTAACGGACCAATCCATGCTTTTCAGGTGTTGAAATCCATGGTTTCGCTCAGTTCTCTGAAAATTATACCGCAACTATTAGGCAGCCACCAGTCTGCTCCATAGTATTGTTGTTCGGGTATGGGATTTTCAGGAATCGGTTCGATATTGGTAGATATTTTTCGGCATACCCAGGAATCGATTCAGTATGGGTAGGTGTTCGAAAAAATACCGGTATACCGTGATTTATTCGGTATTTCCTGAGTATCTGTTTTTATTGTTTTTAGCAATTTTCTAAAATTATTTTTGGTTTTACTAATACTAGTGATTTCTATCAACAGTGAAACTTTGTTGGGCCAGAGGGTATCTACTCTATAAACTTTGTTGGGCCAGAGGGTGGGTCAGAGACGACCAAAAAGCCTTCAAATTCGACATGTAGTGGTTTAGGCCACATGGCCACTGTGCGCGACGTCGTGCGCTCATCCACTCGGCGGGGCAAGTTTCTTGCCGCAAAGAGTTGGTCGTCGGCATAAAGCTCCACCCAGGCCACCGAAAACTGGTTACAGAGTAGGTAAAATGAGAACCAACTGGATCTGCCGTTGCACCGAAAGCCGCTCCAAAAAGCGTGCCGCGTTGGAGGCAAGATCAACGACGTCAGGAGCCGTCTGAGAAACCAGCAATAAGGCCAATGCCGGTTTAGTGCCTGCGGCCGGGCGGCCGTTGGGAGCTGTCGGCACCATGACGTCACGCCAGGCACTCTCTTAGTACCTGGCGCCCAACAGCATGGCTAGAGTGGCTTGACAGTGAAAGAAGGGTGCGCAAAAATGTCACGTTACGAAGAAAAGAATTAGATCCAGGGAATTTTCGACGAAAATCGCACTAAACCGGATAAAAACGATTCTGGGTATCGGTATACCGGGCATCGGTATTTATGAAAATACCTGGAATCGGTAGATATTGCAAGAGATTCGCACTATATAACCCATACTGGTCTAACCCTTTTGTCATTGTTGTTTTGTCAATAAACTGTGCTCTCTCTTCATTTGGTGCCTCTCAGACCCGGGAGCATCATTGTGTTGTTGTGTCCTACTACCTCCGCGTTCCTCCTACGACTACTTCTACTACAACCGCTACAACTTCAAGCTCTCCATCCAACCATCCGTTGTTCATCCGTCTGTTCGATCGTCAACCACTCGTCCATCCGTTCAACCCGTTCGTACATCCAACCAGCATGCCGAAGGCCAAACCCATTCAACCGCCTAGACGTTTGACTCCACGCAAGCCTAAAGCCGTTCCGGTTTCCCGTTCCCCATCCACTTCTGCTTCCTCAACTCGCCTCTCGAATACTACAGATGTCTCACCCGCTCGATCAATGCCTCTCCCTTCTGCCTCCCATCTGCACAATCTTTATGAAACCCCGATCCAACAGCCTTCACTGGTACACACAGTTCTACGGCAGCAACAAGAACAGATGCAACAATTCCCGGCCGCTCAACAACAACAACAACAACAACAACAACAAATACTTCATCTGCTAACCACTCTTCATGAGCGCCCATCCACCACACATCCTCAGCTTACCGTCAACCTGCCACGTCCAACTACACATCGCTTCAACCACACTTCCAACGACATCACATCCACCCGATGGTCAGAAGAAATCCATCATTTTATCGAGCAGTCCGGCCTCCAATGGTATAAGGTCATCGAAGACGCTCTCGACCCCAACGCGCGACAACAATTCCATTCGCTTCCACCGGACCAAACCACAACTCTCGAGTCAGCTCTGGCCGCATTGGAGCCGCTGTTGCAACCCGAAGAATCTCCAATCCACGTCGCCCTCTCGCTCCTTCAACATCAACCAACTCCTGACGTCATCAAGTTTTCCCACTTTTTCAAGCAACAGTTCTCTCATCTCCCTGATGCCAACACCCTCGCCTCCGCTTTCTACATCAATCTGCTTCCTCACCACATCAAGAAACACATGGTCCACCATCTCTCAGATCCAACTCACCCTCATGACATCCACGCGGTGGTTACAGAGGCCATCAGGTACCACAACACCGAGCAAGCGGTTCACAACTCTCTCACTCAACGTCCATCTCCCTCTTCAGCCCCACAACAACGCGTGTCCACTGGTTCCCCTCCCAGGTGTTACAACTGCAACAAAGTCGGCCATCTCGTTCGCCAGTGTCGTTTGCAATCCATCTCTCCCAAGTCAACGCCCAAGTCCACTCCTATCAAGTCTACTCCCATCTCCCCCATTCATCCGGTTGTCCGCCGTACCGCTATTCTCAACTCCCAGACGTCCTCTCCTTCCCTTCTACTCCAGGACGCTTGTCAGGCGCAGAAGCAGCCCAATCGACACTCGTCTGCGGGGAGTGATCACCAGCTTGCTCCAGTCGCTACCAGAGTTCCCGGTATGGTCAAGTGGTTCGATCCTGCAATCGGCTATGGTTTCGTTTCCCGTTCCGACAACAACTCAGACTGCTTCATTCATTCGTCCTCTCTCACCTCCGCTACTCCTCATTCTTCTCACTTGGCCCCAGTTCTGTTCCCGGCGAGCCAATTTCTTTCGACGTGATTCCTGACCGATGGGGTCATACCGACTGCGCGATCAATATCTCAGCGATCCATTGTGTTGCCGGACGATCATCAGGCACAGGTGTGGCCCCGGTTCGATGCTCGTCCAAGGGGGAGTGATGCAAGAGATTCGCACTATATAACCCATACTAGTCTAACCCTTTTGTCGTTGTTGTTTTGTCAATAAACTGTGCTCTCTCTTCATTTCTCTCTTCAGTATTTATTGGGTAGGTATTCCTAAAAATACCCAATTTTGGGTATGGGTTCGGTATACCCAATCAACAGTACTCCATCCATAGTCTTCTAATTATGGCGGTCTTATAAGCGGGAAACTCTGGTGATCAAGCGTTCTGTACAAGAAGTGCAACTGTACTACTTGTATGTGAATATAAGATTTATTGCAGGTGTATAGAGTTTAGCTGTATTTTCTGTACTGTCAAACAAGAAGCAACACGAGTACCGCAACAACCAGTAGATAAGTCAAAGTTTTTGTCACTGATTTGAAATTAAAATGAACTTCTTCTGCTTGCGGATGTAGCTGCGGAGTCCTCGCAAAAAAATGAAAGTTAGATCTGTACTCACGAGCGTAATACACACCAGTAACGAGATGGTCATTGCTAAAAACAGACAAACACACATAGACTGCATCACTGCATTCGAAAGAGACTCTACCGAATCGAATGAAGTCGTCAAAATCCAAAGACAGACTGGGTTCGATCAGACGACGCCAAGTTAGTCGTTCCTCAATCACACTGCACATGTAGAAATAAGAGAAAATCAGTGAGAACAGCAATGCATAAGCAATGAGTAGCTGAAAAGCTCCACTGAAAAGCAGGAAAAGCAGAGAAGATTACAGACAACAGACCGATAATCTGAAGTAAGGGAAGGTCCACTCGCGCAGGGGCTTGTAAACGACACGCGTGTTGTTGTACTTGGCTTTGCATAAATCACACTTGTCCCTAGACAGTACACAGAATAAGGAAAAGAACTTTCATACAAGCTGTAGGTACTTTCCGGAAGTGGAGATCCATCTTTTGAGACAGACGTAGTGCGTGTAGGCGACAGAGCCGGAGCAGTTGCAGGGAGTGAGCAGAGACCCCTCAACAGACAGACAGATGCGACACACAGGTGCACTGAGACTGGCAGAGCTGAAACTCACTCACTACTCACCCTCACAGTCTCTCCTCTCTCACTTACGACTGCACTGACACCGTGGCTTGTTGTGTGGACTCCTCAGACACCGAGTCCCTCACCGTCTGCTCATCCGTTCCCACTGGTTGGTTGGTGCGGCGCCCAGATGCAGGTTCGGTTTCCTGTGGATCGGTGGTGTCGGACGGACGTGACTCAAACTCTTCCTGCTGGACGGCACTCATCCTCTACTCAACACACACCACCTACACCTACTACAACACACAGACGAAAATAAGCTACGTCACAGTACAGTAGTATGTATGTATGTAATCATTTCACGCAATTTTTGCAGCAATTTATTTTATGGGGCGTGTTGTTGTTGTAACTTTTTGTCCTTTCGGACTAGGAGTAGCCAACTGCTATAGAGCAGAAAGAGACACAAGGTCCGGCAGCCTCCTTAACAATAATATAATGCAATAATTACGTAATGGCACGAGGGGAAGGGGTTCGCCAAGTGATTACTAATCATTACGGTGGGGGAGGGGGCTTGGTGACTTCATTACGTAATTTTTTAAACTGCAGAAATCACTGAAGTGGACATAATTTTAATTGTTCTGACTGATAGACTGCGATCAGATGAAGGTGCAACGAATCCAAGAAGGCGATTCGCGAATGCTGAGGGACCTTCGATACGCCACACTGAGAGATATCGGCTCTAATTGGTCACACAGCAACACTCAACTGTCCAATCAATTTTCCCATTTTCCCTCATGTTATATGACTCGTTAATGCGAATTCGGATTCGTTAATCCGGACAGAAGATTTGGGGCCCCAACTTCGAAATTTGTATGGTAAGGTGATTCGTTAATCCGGATTTGGTAAATTTGGACAAAAAGCATGTGCAATTTTTTAATTCAGGTGTCTGCAGAAAGCTGTCATTCAGGCCTTTGAGACGAAAAACACTGTTTTAGCTTTATTCGTTAATCCGGAAATTCGTTAATCCGGACAAAATTGGCCGGCCCCAACTTGTCCGGATTAACGAGACATGACTGTAATTCATCCTATAGTACTTTTTTCTTTATCTTTGTAATTAATTGCCTGTTTTACGATTGCTTGTAAAATGCACTTTTGTCACGAATTGGTTTGGACAGAAAGTGTGTGTTAACGGGATGGGCCCGTGGTGGGCCGCGTCAGTGGCTCAGTGGGTAGCTCGCTGCCTCTGAGTCACGGCGGCCGCTGCATCCCTAGTGGTTGTAGTGGTTCATCCTCTCGGCGTGGCAAGTTTCTTGCTGCAAAGAGTTGGTCGTCGGCACAACGCTCCACCCAGGCCACCGAAAACTGGTTACAGTGAGTAGGTAAAATGGGAACCAACTGGATCTGCCGTTGCACCGAAAGCCGCTCCTAAAAGCATGCCGCGTTGGAGGGAAGATCAACGACCTCAGGAGCCGTCTGAGCAACCAGCAATAAGGCCAATACCGGTTTAGTGTCTGTCCGCCGGGCGGCCGCTGGGAGCTGTCAGCACCATGACGTCACCACGCCAGGCACTCTCTTAGTACCTGGCGCCCAACAGCATGGCTTGAGTGGCTTGGCAGTGAAAGAAGGGCAAACGTCCGAGATGACGATATAAGGGGTAACGAAATGGACCGTGCAGGTCTGATCGTAGGGCCGTACATTGTACGACCCCCCCGCCAGATCGGATCGGATCGGATCGGATCGGATCGGATCGGATCGGATCGGGCCCGTGGTGTCACATGGACGCACAGTCATATCGACTGTACGTACATACCAGACACTAGTCACCCGCGCTTTGCACGTTATTCACCAGGCACGCGCATGTTACTCACAAAGGTAGTGGGCAGCACGGGATATGATATCATGGCCACTATATAAGACCTCTACTCTTACTACACTTGGCTTGGGTCTATACTGAATAAACTGGTGCTGGAAGGTTGTCTTCGCACAGTACCTACAACGCTAGTGCCAATCTCAGTCCAAGCCACGGGCCCATCCCGTTAACACACACTTTCTGTCCAAACCAAACCGTGACACTTTCTTTCCTTAAAACTGTGTATAAATCAATTGAAGGCGCATTTAAAAAAGCCTTTTCGCATTTTCTCGTGTCATTGGTTATGAGAACTATCAATTTTGATGCAGCCAAATGCATAATTTAGTTCGAAAGATTGTGCACTTAAAACAACTACCCAGCGCAAAGAAGACCAGATACATATGAATAAGACACAGCCGCACAGTAAATAAATGAGTACCTCTGTCCTGCCCGTTCTAACAGCAACAGAGTTTGGGTGGACAGAAAACAGTGTAATAAATGCAACCAAATTAGACCTTTCGCTTTCACACACAAAAGAACATACATATTGAATCATACATGTACTACATAGGGGCGTTTGGGTGGGGCCAACCCCTCACCTCCCCGAGACAGGTTAAGGGACCCCTGACCGAAAATACAAGTATCAGTAGTGTCTCCAGTACTGAAAAAACTGGATCAGAAATCACTAATTTTTAGCCTGAAATCGCTTGAAAGCCTTGGAAACCGAATTTGGATATTTAAGAGAAATCGGGGTGTTTGGAAGCCCTTTTGTCATTTTTTTGCTTGTTCTTAGCGCTAAAACGCTATTTGGCAGCTTAAAATAGCGATTTTTGCAAACCCCCCCTTTCCAGCCCCCATCTGAGGAACCCCCTACTCATCATCTCACCCCGAGGTCGGCCCAGAGCTGTTACATGTACGTATGTATCGAACCGAATATATACAGGGTGTGCCAAAAAAAAAACAACCCAGCAGATTTTTTGCTGTAGCAACCGCAAATCGCAACCGATTTGAATGAATATTTTTTTAAATAAAAGATAAATAAATTCTTGAAAGACCGATGAATCGCTTATTAAGATGGCCTGCTTAGTTCCTGAGATATTTGCCCTTAAAGTCAAAAGAGAGATTTTGCCAGTGAACAAGAGTGATAAACACAACCCAGCAGATTTTTTTACTTTTGCAACCATGAATCTTAACCGATTTGAATGAGTCCTTTTTTGAATGAAAGATTGATAAATTCTTCAAAGATTGGTGCAATTTTTATTGAGATTCACTGCTTGGTTCTTGAGATATTTGCCCTCAAATTCGAAACAGATTTTGGCAAAGAACAAGAGCGATTCCGCTGCACTTCATAATAAAGCAAATTCCTACTGCTGGGGGCTAATGACACTTTACTGTTGAAGTGAACCGAGTTTCTGTGTCACCAGTAAAGCCTCCAATAGCCCTCAACTGTAGCAGGAATCCGATTTATTACGAAGTGCAGCGGAAAAAGAAAAATTCCCTCTTGTTCACTGCCAAAATCACAGTTTTGATTTTGAGAGTGAATATCTCAGGAACTAAGCAGAGTACATTAATAAACGTTGCATCAATCTTTCAAGAATTTATTTATCTTTCATTTAAAAAAGGATTCATTCAAATCGGTTGAGATTTGCGGTTGCTACAGCGAAAAATCTGCTGGGTTGTTTTTTTTTGGCACACCCTGTACAAGTTTTACACCTCATTTGTACTCTCATTAACTACTGTATATAAAGCTTTCATTGATTTAGGGATGTACGTACTAAATGCACTTTAGACAACAGAAATTATATCACTCTAACAGACGTACAGTAGATTTTGTTTATGGTTCAGTTTTGAAGACAATTTCGATACCGATATCACACCCCCAACTGAAATGCGCCCCCAAACGATTCTTTAACTACTACGACTTTCTAGCAAACAATCGTTTGTGTTTAATAAACAGCCACTTTCTTCTTGATCCGTTTCGACTATTGTCACTGACTGAGTAAGAAATATAAAGTTAGAGCAGAAGAGAGGCAGAGAGAGGTCTAGCGAGAGAGGCGGCCAGCAGAGTCTCAGCCAGGCACTGACCGTGGCTGCGCAGTCGCACCAGCCACACTCCCTCCTCCCTCTCACCAACCAACGTGCACTCCAGGTCCAGTTGAGGCTGGGTGCGTTCTGAGAAAAACCTATTAGCCTCCAACGACCAGCCTTCTGCCTCCATCGGCGCTGCGTCGGCCAGTCGACAGGGAATGGCCTGAAAGGGACGACTGAGGACAGACTGAGACAGAGCACTCGTGTCGAACACTGCACACAACCGCTTGCTCTCCGAGTCTCCCGAGTCAACGTAATGCACCGTAGCCTACAGAATCAACTGTCAGACTCACCAACCAACTCTATGGGTTACCCATTGGTGGTGGAGTTGAGTTATGAGGGCTCTGCACCAGTTGCCGTCCGACTTGACCACGCACAGCTGACCTTGCTTTGGCTGTGAGAGTGGCTCTGCACTGGGTCTCACTTGACTCTCTATCAGTATGTCTTGGTCAGACTCCACCAGTCGCACGTAGAATTTGGACAGGTCCGTGCTGAGAGCGTCCGACCGGTAAACAGTGAGGGTTCGACCGGGTTTCAGCTGTGGCAGTGGCAGTGGCAGGTGGTGTTTCTGCAAACAAACCATATAAACTGCACAGTACACAACCAACAGCAACACACCATTGACCAGCACTTCTCTTTCAGTCGCAACTCTGACTGTTGCTCGGCCTCTGGCTTATCTGCTTCCTTTTCTGGTTTCCTTTTTTCTGACGCCTGTTCCATTCCTGGACAGAAAAGACACAGTAAAGGTGCAGAGAACTCGAGATGGAGTATTTTCTGCGATTTAGAAAAACCGAAAAACTACATAAAAACTCATTCAGAAAATTATTAATTCCTGCCCTCCTATGCAAGCTGGTACAATGTACATATGCAGAGGTGGGCTATCATTTCGGCTGAGGGCAGCTAGAATTTGAATTCCTGAGGGGTTTAGCGGCGGTTGAGAGAATGTAAGCCAAAACCCCCGATTATGAGATAACATCAAGTTTTCTTGCCATATTTTCTATTAGAATAGTTCAAAATACTACGCTATTTTGAGCTCACAAAAACTATTTTTATCATACCGGGGTACATGTATGTATCTGCCACCGGTTTTGTCCTGCTGTAGCTTTTGTGTTGGTCAATCAATTTAGCTGAACTTTTAACACAATAGTTTTACTCTGGCGCTCGTACCACCCTCTACCCCCCTCAGCCGAAATGCTAGCCCATGTCTGTACTGCATGGTACCGGTACCTAGGGTAGTGCTACCATATGGTACGCCTACCCATGGGCATGGGTGCCGGTTCCATATATGGTGACAGTACCATATACGTATGGTACGAAATCTATTCACAGTGCTACCATATACGGTAACGGCACCAATCCGAAAGTAGGGGTACCATAATATAGTACCACCACAAGCCCCGAACGTGGGGGTACCATATATGGTACCACTGCCCTATGTATGTAGGTGCTGGTACCATATGGTACCGGCACCATATATGATGTCGGTACCATAAACGGCGTCAAGTGCCTGACTGTGTAATAGGATTCGAGAACACTCACCAGAACTTCCACCAATTGCGTCCTTATGCCATTCTGGACAATATCGAGAAATATGACCTTCTTTACCACATTTGAAACAGCCAGTTCTGCTCACTAAAACAATTCTACACAACACTTAACTCCGCCGCACAGACGCATTCGCTCAGTCACTGCATACCACGGCTGCATATAGGGATGCGCTCGGGCCGGAATTTTGGGCAAAATAATCAGCAGGTTCCAAATGAGCCGAATTTTGCACTTTTAGCATTTAGCAATTTTTCATAGTTTTCCTTTGAGACTCAGTTTTGATCTTTAACTGTTATACAGTAAACCTTCTAATAAAAGCTCACGCTCCAATGCTAGCGCCGCTCCAGGCAAACACCGGAATACCCATTACCAGTTCGCACTCCAATTTTAAAACAAATTCTTAGAAATTCGTGCTGTCCCGCCCCATCCATCAATCAATAAAAAACGCTACCTACGTATGTGTAAGGCTCAAACAGAGTTAAAAATCAAGACAGCAGGGGCAGGGTGACCAGACCCCAGTTACTGTAGATCAAACAACGGCTAGCATTTCGGCTGAGGGGTGGTTAAACCGATTTTTCGCTAAAATAAAGTTTTTTTGGCTTTCGTAAAATAAGTTAAAATAAGCTTCTGAGCTCATTTACACAATCTAGCCATACTTTAAAATTTTCTAAGCAAAACTTTTCCAAAAATTCCTGAGGGGGTAGCAGCGGCCTGGGGGTAAGTCAGAGCCTGAGCGGGGCCAACCCAACAGCCAGATGTCTGCTGTACAAACATGCAAACAAGAACAGAAGTTGTGTGTGCACATACATTTATGTTTCTGAGGACAGTCGAGTCTCCAATGACCTTCTCTGTCGCAGATTGGACACGGACCCGGAGGAGGACGTGAGCTCCCTGCCTTTTCTCTGCAATCGCGCATCCAATGACCCTCTCTGCCACAAATCTTGCACGCACTTGGTGGACGACCTGTAAAAATTGTTTTCAATCTCATTCTACACAATAAACCAAATTTTTACGCTTTGAAGTGGCAGAAGAATTGCTACTGATTGCAACCGACTGAAAACCGGCTGAAGAAGAGAAGAAAGAAGGTCCGGAAGGAAAGAGACCGGCACCGGAACCGAACGCACTGCCAGGCGAAGACAAGCCGCCGGTCGGCAAATCAGTGGAGAAACCGGCACTGACAGAGACAAAGGCGGTGGTTGGTGTGAGAGAGAAGCCAGTGGCAGCACCAGCGAAGGCACTCTCAGTCAGCCCGGCGATCGGCAGCTCTCCGGTCACTACTTTGTTTACTACGCAGTCCTCCACCACCATCGTTACTACGTAACTGTGCAGACAGCCCTCTAAATCCACTCCTACACAGTCAGACAAGCAAACTAACTGTAAAGCGTCAGATACCGAATCTGACGGATGCGGCACGTCCTTCCAGCCAGCTCCTGAGGAGAGCCACGTCCAATCCAATTCTAGTCACGTTCGCCAACGACACTTGGACTGCCTGCGGCGGAATCTGACGCATTTGGTCGCTTAACGTTTTTATGTCCGTTTTGGGCACCCAGTCTACATTGCCGTAGTCCACGAAAAACACCTGCAACACATCGACCGTATCGTACAAGGTGTCAGCTTACAAATGGTTAGCTAAAGAATAAACAGGAATAACAATAACCATGGGCCGGAAAAAGGAGGAGGCCGACTACCAAAAAATCGCCTAATTTCTAGATAATTGCCATGTTTTCTAAAAAATCTTTCTGCGTAGGGAGAGTCTGCCCCAGACCGGCAGGTTGCTATTGGGCTTGTTAGTTTCGGACTCAAGGCTCTGTTTCATGACTGCCTTCCTGGACGCTCACTGGAACATCAGTTAGTTCTTCTGGATCAAGGAGTTAAAAAGGGTCGGCCGCCTGATTTTTCAAACTTAAAGGAAGAGACTGTTTAATATTTCCGAAAGAATAGAAGAACAAAACAATCCCAGTGCCTGTGTAAGAATCCCTAACTTCGGCTCAAACCTCAGACACAATATACGTAATGGGCTAAAAACTCTGGAGCGGTTTGAGTTGCAACGAAAGGTAGATTTCCAAAAAAAAGTCGAAAAAATCGCTATGAAATTGTCGCTTTCTGCGAAAAAGTGGAAGCTGAGCGGCCGAGATGCCCTTGGCCAGCAAGTAGGAGGGTGTAAGCCCACACATCCACCAACCATGTCTGCAGAGCCAACTGAAACAAATGATTGTCGCTATACACCGACTGAATCCAGAAAGGTCGTCCAAATCTCCGATCCCCATTCTCCCGGCCAGGTCAGTAACGAAGAAAGCAAAAGGTCTCAAACTGACTTTAACTTTGCAAAGGTCCGATAGCTCCAAAACGCAGGCGCGGTACCAACGACCGTCCAACGGATACTTGGCAGCGCACACCTCTCCTGCACCCAGCACAAAATAGTAACAGACAATTTACACTGCTGCTTCACCTCGTCTGGGGTTGATCAAAACATCTCTGTTCGGTGGCGCATTGCCATGTGCCGAATTAAGAGTAGTGCAGATGTGCAAAATGGTAGGCGTCTCGTTCTTCAGTTGTGCGAAGATCTTCCGTGCGTCTGAAACAGCAACACTAGCATTTGAGAAGACAGCGCTGTACGTACGTACGTACCAACAACGTAGGAGACGATCACATCTATGAACTGGTCTTTACAGACTGGGACGGTGAGTGGCGGCAGACCAGACACGTAGACCGCACTCTCCACTGCCTCCTCATCCCACACCCACCGCCCCTCTTTCATGGCTCCGCGCGTTCCGGCTTAACACGCACATATGTACACAACCAATGTGACTATAAAGAATAAACGTACAAACAAACTACTCACCTAAACTGGTGTAATACCGAAATCCTGGAGGATCGCCCATCACCATCAGCTCGGCAGCAACTTGGTTCAGCTATTATCTGAAATGTGTAGATAAGAGGCACAAGACTGCATACACAGACGTGGAGGAGGGCAACCCTTTTCTCCGGCTGATGGTCGTCCACATCCCTTAGACGAAAAGTTCTGCGCTTTTTTTAAGCAACTTTACAGCTATTTTGGAACCTCAGCAGATCCTTACCTCCTGTTTTTTCCAGCTCCATGTAAGGGCACACAAACAAAGACTACCGGCGCCAATACGATGCAGGTGGTTGGTGAGAGGATTTCGCACGGCAGCTGAACTGATAGGCAAAGTCAGGCACTATCTGGGTCAGCCTCCCGTTTGTTAGTCCTACTTTAGTAGAACATAAAATCTGCATAATACAGGCACTGTCAGCTAAGCAAATCCAAAAGCACTAATTACCTGCATGCACGTAACAACCGCACTCAAGGCCAAACTAAGAATGCGCAACTAATTTCACAAACGGTTAAGGAACTTTTGCAGGCAGAAATAAAACACACGATGCAAAAATAAAACACAAGCAAAAAAGCTTGACCGGCCGCTCAACGCTCAAACCACAACAGCAACTGCATTGCACGTTGCGTGCGACGCAGCAATCGATCAATACAATTCAGCCATTCAGTCTGTGCCACCTGACTGCGTACGAGAACAGTTGTACTGTACACTAATCTTGCAAGCGCGTCCGCGCGGCAGACCTTTCCACTATGCACTATGATGCTATATATCTCTATTCAGTTCAGGTCTGCATAAATTTGTAGGCTGTCACCCCTCTCTTCTCTTCGTTACACAAGCGAGCGCGGACGAACTGCTTATGGTGATTTAGAAAAAAAGGCGGGATTTGGAGAGAAGCCATTGATGAAACTCTTCCGATCTAGCAAGATTCCCGGTCTGTAAAGGTAGTATTTGACGGGCCCTGTTTTGATCTTTGGTGTTAATTTATTTCGTTATCCCATCCATGGATTATGGCAACGGGCAAACAAATCGCCGTTACTGACCTTCTTGCCGTGCGGCCCTTAGAGCCCGACCAGATCGAAATTTTCCACCGGACCGGATCGGGAATACTGCAAAAGAATTTTTGGAACGATAAAATTTATCGAAAACACTTTAGCTGTGAAAAACACACAACGGTATGTCCAATTCAAGAAACAAACAAAAAACAAATATCCGCAGTTCAATGCTCGCCAATTTTACTTATTAAATGAAGGTTTTTGCAAATTCTGTGGTTTTATGATCATATAGGGGTCCCAAATATAAGAACATTTCATTTTTCTGCCATTTCCTCCGCAAAGATTGACCAAATAATATCTACTGTATGTATGTTTTACATATGTATACATTCCACAGTAGCTTAGATGCGCCTACCTACTGTTGTAAAATACCACGAATTTTGTTTGTGTGTGCATGGTATAGAATTTCAAATGTATATTGGTTTTGTGTATTAGAAATACCAAAAAATCTGCTCCGTTTGTCTAACGCATAGGTGAGCATGAGGCGAGTTTTTCATCAATTAGAAGCGGGCAACCAGCAAAAAATATTCCAATTTTTCGTAGAACAATCGAAAACTGTGAACGGGTTTGCAATTTCGGTGATAAAAAGAAATGCACTACATATACGGTACTGTACCTATGGATGGATGGACATACAGTACAGTACGTACATAATAGGCTAATCATAAGAGAACCAGACACTTTATGCTACTTGCAACTGAATGAAGGGTATGAAAAGTCAGTACAGTACTCTTAGTAAACGCAAATCCTAAACCTTTAGATATCGTACAGTAACAGCACCCTATCGCTTGTTGAAGCAATGAAGTTTATAGCACTTAACCAGTTACATGAATAATACAGATTTTACAAATTTTCTAGTTTTTTAGTTTTTAGATCGATTATACAAAAGAAACACCTAAAAACAGCGAGCATTCCTTCTAAAATAGTTGCCCTATTATTCTGTTTGTTGTACTGATTAAATCGATGCTTTTCGTGCAGAAACCGTCCGTTTTTCGAATATTTCGGACAATTTTCGATTTTCGGGTATTTTACCCATTTTCGAATATGTCCACGGTTTTTTGGGATAATCCAGAAATTCAAGTCTTAGTTGGAGCTCGAATACTATGCAGTTTGTTTGAATGTTTATTATACACGTCCAACAGAATAACAAGCAACTCAGATCAAGGGGAGGGCGTGGCCGTTTGTCCGACGAGTGCCCTTCCCCGAGTTAAAATGCAATTTGAGCAATTTTTATTATTTTTATTCTTTTATTCTATTTCTAAATTCAATGAGTGTTTTTATGCTGTTTCTAAATTCTAAATTCTAAAAACTTGCAAAAAATTGCTCCAAATATTACTTGACAAATCAATTTGAGGTGGGTGTAGAAAGCCCGCTCATTGGGTGGGGCAGAGCCCCCTGTTACATGTTGATATGCCCATGCCCACAGCCGAGTCACAGTAGTAGGTAGTAGTTGCTCGCTCAAGGCCGCACCGAGGTGCCCTACAAACTCAGCGGGAACCGACCAGACCAGTGACCTGAAACAGTCAGGCATTGGTATCTGTACTGGTACAGTACCATATATGGTACCGTTATCAAATAGTACTATGACCATGGGTAGGGGTACCTTATATGGTGCTACTAGCCAAGCATACATGGGGCGGAAAAATCCGGAGGAAGTATGTGGTTTCTCGCCTGTTACAAAAACTACCTAAGCTACGATAAAGAGACTAATGCTTACTAGACTTAACTTCACAAACATAAACATGATATTTCCTTGTCGAACGAAACCGGGTTATTTTATTGAGCGCAGTTGCACGGTATTTTCGAACAAACAGAACAGTTCAATGTAAGTTTACTAAATAAGAGTGGGTGGATGAGACCAGTGGAATAGGGGAAGTCAGTCAGAGGGCATAGGTGGCCAAATCGGGTTTGTTTGTAAGCACGGTTTCACTTTTGGAGTTGTCGAGTTCGTTGAGTTCAGTTGAGAGCAAAATTCCCGGCTCTGATCGAGTGCTGGACAACCGTTCAGTATCTTCTTCAGTCAACTGAAACAGCTCCTGCTCTACAGAAACGCCGCAACAGTCTGCTTACTCGTATCAAGTCACTGCAGGCACAGGCGCTGTGGATGGCTAGCGGCGTCTGCATCGATCTGCTGGGTCCGAGACGAGAAGATGTGGAGCAAATTTTTACCAATGACTGTTCACTCTTGGACCGGCGCAACACAACATAATTTGCTTCTTCACTCATCTTTCTACTCAACAGCTATATAACAATATTACACAAAACACAAAATGATGTTGAATGCGATACAGCACGCACTGTATTCTCATAAAAACTTATTTAACACAGTCAGGCACTTAAGAGTGCTTGCCAAAAAAAGTCAGGCAAGCTCCCTTATGGGGGCGGCCGATGAAATTTTTTGACCCCCCCATTTTTATTGGCTCATTTGAATTGCCCTATTATGAAACCCCCACAGCCGCGTCGGTTTCGCTCTGGCCGCACTCAAACTGGAGTAATGGTTTGAAGAAGGGTGCTGCGCCGGATCTCGCAGATTTGGCTCCTCCATGCTCTTTCAACTGCTGTCAAATTGGCAGCTTTCGAGATAGCACCTTGAAATTGGACACACTTATACAGATTTTCCCGCTCTTTCAAACGCAATAGAGAACAACTGAATACGATGCAAACTGCCAGATTCAGACACGATTTATTAAAGTTGGGGGGACCCGAAATAGACGTGTCTTTCAATTGAAAGAAGTGCCTATGTGGCAACGAGCTCCAGAGCTGATATTTTCAACATAAGTTGACCATGTAAGGATGTATCAAAACCTACAGGCCTACCTACCACCGATTCGGCTTTGTTTGGGAGCTGTGCAGATTTAAAGATGACCCTTTTGATCACGATTTTTAGGCATGACAAGCAAATGTAGATCAATTACTCTTTGTCGAAGGCACCTAGAGAGCTGTCACTTGCAACCCATACTAAAACGGACATGCTCTTTCAGAATATCAGCTTCATTTGCCAGTCCAGTTCTTCAGTCCCAAGTAATTTTCACATTTTCATGTGTATGCTGAATCTGACCGAATTTCCGGTACCATCTAACTAGGCTGGTCACTACTCCTGTAGTTTCTGGTTAATGAACCTGAAATTTATACCGATTGTGCAGAATTTCCCGTTCTTTCAATTGATTCACTCGCCGCATCAATCGGATGCTCAGTTCAAATGTTATATCTGATTGTTTACAAATACGTTTTCTGCAGTGCAACTCTGGGACACATCATCGATTAACTTTGCTCAAAGTGCAAGGCTTTGTCTACACTTATAGAAAGCGCCAATAGGACAGCAGCTTATATAGCACTACCACAACCGCTTTACCTTTAAGTAAATTTTGTTGAACAAAATTTACATGCTGTAGTATATTTAGCGGCTCCATACTAGCAAGAATTTATTGATAAAAGTAAGTGCACTGTAAGTGCATTATTTTGTTACCTAGTATATTTCGAACGTTCAAACACTCAGTCATGACTGAGTTAAAAATAGCAGAAAAATAATATTACATGGCAATTCATTTACACAGCTTCAAGACCGAGATATGCATAAAAAAACTCCAACCACACGAGGTTGGGTACGTTGCGCTTTATGCAAAGAAGTGTAAGAAGTTCATAGCAGGAAAGGCTTTTGAATAATTCTTTGTCGCATTTTCTTGCCCAGTTTTGCCCATACAAAGTTTTACTGAAGTTTGCTTCTACGTACAAAAGCAGATTTTAGCACTGCGTTTTATGAGAGTACTTAGCAACGTTTGACTCTAAGAGTAACGACAATGGCCTGACTTACCACCTCCAGTCATTACTGTGCCAGTTCTACCAGCGCCGTAACACATGTCTTAATCGATGGCAATTTATAGCTAACT